>VZRW01004680.1:564299-614167 GCA_013398125.1 Aegotheles bennettii | reverse complement strand
GGGGAGGGCGTCGGCGTTGCCATGGGAACGGCCGGCGCGGTGGCGGCCCAGCGGGCCCTGCACGGGCGGTGCCGCCCCCCAGTCCGCGGCGTTAAGCGGCAGCAGCGAGAGGCCCTCGTTAGCCACCGGACGGCCGTGGCCGCGCCTCAGCCACGCCGCCGTTTGCAGAGCCCCGGGATGTACCTGTCCGCAGCGGGACCTTGTGTCCTTGCGGCCTCCTCGGGCTTGTCCGCAGCGCCGCCGAGCTCCGGGTGCCGCGGGCTCAGTGACCGGGATAACGGCGATAGGGGGGGGCCCTGCTCTCCTGAGCATAAAAACCGCAATTCCAGGAGCCTCTGGCATTGCCGCAGAGAGCTGTGCCAGGGCTCCTTCCGAAGGCGGTGCGGGAGATGGGAGCTGCTCATTAAACACCAGGAAAAAGTTAATTTAAAACTTAATTTAAAGTCAAACCCTTAATTGCCGCTCGTTACACGCGTGGGAAGGCTGCGCACAGCACCCGGGGAAGCTCAGGCCCTGGGGGGGGAAGGAGTAGCACTGATGGTGTTGCTGTCACGAAATGCGTATGCCAAAGTGAGGATTACTCCCAGTTTACGCCTGGCATTCCCGGCCTCCCGAGCGCCAACCGCCGCCGTGTTACCGGTACCTGCTCGCCAGAGCCCGGCCGGCCTCGCTAAAGGCCCCCTGATTGCCCACCAGCCTTTTCCATAGCTGCTATTCAGTTAGAATACTGCCCCTCGAATCTCCATCATTTTCCGCTGGATATTCTTTTACCCTTTCCCATAACCTCATCTACCTGATTTTTCTCTTCCTGGGTATTAAAAACAGGTGTTTGAGCTTACCTGAGTCTCCAAACCCATCCCTCATCCCTGCTGGGACAAGGCAGCAGAGGAGCACTCTCACTCTGCAGAGCTGCAGCCAGGTCCCTTCCTCACCAGCCTCAGCCACCAGCTCACGCTTTCTGTCTTGAATCGATGGGGGCTGCTTTTGCAGACAGCAGCCTCCTTCACGAGCCCTGCTTCCTCAGAGCATCACTCACCTCTCCCACAGAGCCACAAAGCAGCCCTGTGATAAAAACATAGATAAGCATGTAAACAGGGAGTGCATTTAAACTTTATATTCCTGGAGCAGGCAGGAATTAAGCCTGCATGAGTAATCTGATTCTAATATTTTCATTTTGGTGGAGTTAAAAGAATGACAATGTTATTTTAACATCTGTGCTTGTGGGCACAGTTTCCAAAGCACGTCTGCGTTTCTTGCCCTCTGCAGGGGAAAGAGCAGTGCTAAAACTTTTACATCTACTGTATGGATCTCTGCCCCTTGAGCTAAGACAACAGAGGTCTCTCCTTCAGACCTTGTCCACATCAATCAAGTTCCTGGGTTTTGGACCTATTGCTTATTCTTCCAGCTTTCCATTTCGTGGTGTTCTCCCGCCCTCTGACAGATGAAACTGCCAGAGGTTTACACATAGATTAAACATATTTGGGACATTAATACAGAGTACATTTTACTTGGGAGCAAAGGGAAAAGGTCGACTTCTCATCAGTGTGTATCACTGACAATGGCAGATGCGCCGCTCAAGAGACAAAGTCACGACTCTGCCAGCACTGAGGATAGTGCCCAGGCTGTATGTGGATTTAATGAAAATGTTACGATTTTTTATTAGTCACAGATTAAANGCTTTTGCAGACAGCAGCCTCCTTCACCAGCCCTGCTTCATCAGAGCATCACTCACCTCTCCCACAGAGCCACAAAGCGGCCCTGTGATAAAAACATAGATAAGCATGTAAACAGGGAGTGCATTTAAACTTTATATTCCTGGAGCAGGCAGGAATTAAGCCTGCATGAGTAATCTGATTCTAATATTTTCATTTTGGTGGAGTTAAAAGAATGACAATGTTATTTTAACATCTGTGCTTGTGGGCACAGTTTCCAAAGCACGTCTGCGTTTCTTGCCCTCTGCAGGGGAAAGAGCAGTGCTAAAACTTTTACATCTACTGTATGGATCTCTGCCCCTTGAGCTAAGACAACAGAGGTCTCTCCTTCAGACCTCGTCCACATCAAGCAGTTCCTAGTTCCTGGGTTTTGGACCTATTGCTTATTCTTCCAGCTTTCCATTTCGTGGTGTTCTCCCTCTGCCAGGTGAAACTGCCAGAGGTTTACACATAGATCAAACATATTTGGGACATTAATACAGAGTACATTTTACTTGGGAGCAAAGGGAAAAGGTCGACTTCTCATCAGTGTGTATCACTGACAATGGCAGATGCGCCGCTCAAGAGACAAAGTCACGACTCTGCCAGCACTGAGGATAGTGCCCAGGCTGTATGTGGATTTAATGAAAATGTTACGATTTTTTATTAGTCACAGATTAAAATGGTTTAGCGCCAAGTCTTTAATGGAAATGTGGTCATGACTGACTGTACTTCAAACAGCAGGGATAAAAACAGCAATCGTACTGCAGATCAATGCATCGGCGGGGCTAAGCAGGGAGATTAATGCTGTCGTATGCCAGACTCTGATGCCACCACACATCCAGCTTCAATAAAACTTGTTTTTAAAAAATAAAACATTGAACACTTTTAAGCAGAACTGTGTTGTTTTCAACATACAATCCAGCGAGAACACAAAAAAATCTTGCCAGAGGTTATTACTGTGCATGAAATAGTGACAGAGCTAGAGAAACACTGTTTTTAAGCACTCTGTCTAGAGGAGACCTGCTGACTGTCTGGATGTATTTTCTTCCTGTGGCATTTCTAATCTTGATGGACTACCATCTGTACCAGAAGTTGGTATTAAGCTTAATGGCAAGACTGCAATCTATCATTTTTTTATTATGCTTAAAATGCATCTATAAGAAAAACTGCACTGACATACATTAAAACTTCCCCATGACCTTGGTAACTGAAAAGATTACATGCTAAAAGGCACAGAAAAATTAGATGATGATTTGAAAATGTGAGTTAGCCAGGAGAGAGAGCGCACATGCATTAGTAACAAATCTACAAGAAAATTTTTATTGTAGAGGAAAGCTAGCAATGTGTTATACTATGTCATCTTTAAAATGACATAAATAATACAGTGAAATAACCTAGGAAAAGGAGCAAATTCAAATCTAAACCACCATTTAAAAATCTGATTCATTTTCCCATATTTCTGGTTTTATCAGATGTCTGTGATAAATTTTGTAAGCTTGAAGTGCTGTTTGCAGATAAAGGGAAGCATAATGGATTTCTTTGTGAGGGAAAACAGGGACCCAAATGAAGTTAATGCTGAAGAAGGCCTTCTGTACAAGGTTTAGGTCACTTTGACTAACACAATTTAAATTCACGTCCTTACTTCTTTTAAGACTATTTTCCCTGAGTGTTTACAGATAGGTGTATCCTAATGGCTTGCAGTGCAGCGCATCACACCGCCTGCAGAAAAGAGAATGGAAACCGACTGCTGGCTCAGGTGGATGTTTCAGCCTCTCTAACCTGCCCCTATATCCGAGGCTCCACATGTCAGGGTTTGGGATGGGAGAGGCCAGCAGCCCCTGTATTGGGGTCACAGGTGCTGCACGCATGTGGGGGTCCTGAGCTGGGGAGGGTTTCTGGTTCCCGTGAGCAGAGAGTCCCACTAGACCCAAAGCCCTGGCTTGCAGCATAGTGCCTATCCACATTTTGGATCCTCCCTGCCAAACACAGGCCAGAGCTGTTGCGAAGCTCTGCTGTTGTGCTGCAGGTGTAGGAGGAGGCAGGCAATGGAGCGGGGGACGCTGGATCAGCAGCTGTCTTAATCACAGTATGTTCTGCTGGGCAAGAAAAAGATCTCGGGAGCAGACAAAAGGGAGCAGGCAAAATGGGCAAGATAAGCAAGTGACAAGGGAATAGAGCCAGTTTTTGTTGTTAGTGGAATGTAGATTGATTCAGCTATCTCAGACTTCACCCTACCTAGCTGCAGTGCTCCTGTTGCACATAGGCTGTCAAAACCTTCATACTAAATCTACTAATTCAGACCACCTGCTGCCACTTCCTAAATGGTATGAAACACCCTATGCTTCATGTAAGGATATGACAGACTTCAAGTAAAGAAGCAAAGAGCTCCTTTTTTTATAGATAACCTTCCTAGCAAAGTCACAGTTAGTTCTACCTTTAATTGCCAACAAATGTAACTGCTGTCCTAGCTGACCTTGGGAAAGTCATTTGAAATACCCTGCATGATGGGACTGAAACCTCCTCCCTCCCAGCAGCTAGACATTTGATTCATTTTTGTTTTCTTGTTATTCTTTTCCAGAATGTTTCTAGAATCACTGGTGAGGCATAATTCACCTTTCTCCCAGGGTTTTACTGAGTACTGTAAAACTGTATCCAAGCAACTTGCACCAGACTTAGACAATAAAAAAATGGTTGTAGATAGAACCTACTGAATTCAAACAAAATATAGAAGGTACAACAGAAGTGACAACAAGAATTAAAATCTTCTTTTATCTTCATTCTTATAGGAAACAGGGCCTCACAGGCATACTGAGCTCAAGCAGAGTTATAATGTAAATTTTATTTTCCAATAAAAGGAACAGGTAAAGAAAAAAAGAACTAACCAAGATCTCATTTTCAAGGGATGCAACAGCTTAGTACTTCCCAGCTGCAGAGGGAAAGTCTGAGAAAGAGAGAAGAAATTTCCAAGACAGATAAAACCAATTTTCATGTGTACGGTCAAGCAACTGGATCCTATTTCCTAAGCCTCCTCCCTTCTCAGGAGACAAAAGGATTAAATTTACTGCAACAACATTGATGTAAGTTTAGCCAGACATAACTACAGCAGAGCCAGGATTGGGCTGCAAGTAAAGATAAAGGATGGTGCTGCCACAGCTCCAGCTCAGGAAGCTGTTAGCACAGATGATCTCATCAACGGGGAATTTCAGTGTCAAACCATAGGTCTTGGTGACAACATCATCCTTTGCCTCGGACTTCTACTTATAAAGATAGTAGTATGATATCAGAGCAGATTTGTGAATTCTTACCCTGACTCAGGAAAATGGCCTCATTTTTGATGCTTACATAGATGATACACAACACCTTTTGGGGGTTTTTTCCCCATTCTGTTTCTCCATTTCTGCTAATTCTGTTACAGATGCTGTCATGGTTTTGGCAGGAGTAACTTAGAAAATAAGTGAAACAGTGCAGTCAGTGAGAAGGTTGGCTAAACATAATCTACCTAAATATACTAGTTTTAATGATAGAGTTAATTACCTTTGGCTATAACTTAATGCAAATATAACTTGAGTTAAAACAGGTCTGGCCTAAGCATGCTACATACCCATACTTTAGTTTGCTTATAATACAAGAGTGTTGATGGTGTTTTACTTTACAGTTCTGTTGAACACTGCATGTAAGATTATACTTTTAAAAGACACAGCTTTAAACAAAACACATGGGGTACTGTGAAATGTTGGGAACGAGCCTCCAGTTTGACCTGACCTGTGCAGGCTCAGGTCTCCAATCTTAGAAACCTTATGGGCAGGTACTTAACTCTGTCCCTACTATTAACACACCTGATAATGTACTCAAGTGAACAGATTGCTGAATGTTCTCCATTGGACCTGAAATTAATAGTAATAAAAAGGGAGCTCAGATATCTAAGAGCAGCTACTTGCTCCCATGAAAGCCACAGAGGGAACACAAAAAATTCCCACAGGAGAGCATCTATTCTGCGCCTCTGTCAAGTACTGGTTTACAAAACATTTGCCTATTTATAGTATTTGTCTAAGCGTATGCTTGCATTTGAAAGTGTTAGCACCTACCTTCTACAATCTATATGTAGTCATGGTAGTCTAACTGTCATGGTAAGCAAAGCAGGTTTGGTGGGAGCAAATCCTAATAAGGTATCCCCCAGTATAACTGAGTCACAGTCATAATATTTAAACTATGTATAATACCATTAAACAACTGTTCAAAGGAAACCACTGTGGAAACCCATTTTCAAGTAACATTGCTGTTCTCTGCAGCAGATTGATCTTAGTGCTGAATAACCCCAAGCCATAGCAGAGCCCAGGTTTTTTTCAGAAATTCCATTAATTTCTTGTCCACAACTCCAGAGGTAATTCTACAAAATTTAAGATTCGTGTTTTGAATTAAGTATGAAATATAGGTATTCAAATTTAATTCAAATACTGACACTGTCCTGGTCTCCAGTATAATTAACATTTTGTTCAGCCATCTTTGGCCATCAACAGCTTCCCCATAACAGTTACATTTTATAAAAAAAAGTATTCAGTACATCAGTTCCTGCAAAAAGATTTGCACAGATGTAAAAAAGACAATCTTAGGAAGAAAAAGACACTGGATTCATGTATTCAGCTAACTCAGAGAATAATCTTACAATCAGAGAATGGTTTGCGTTGGAAGGGACCTCAAAGCTCATCCAGTTCCAACCCTCCTGCCATGGGCAGGGACACCTCCCACCAGACCAGGTTGCTCACAGCCCCATCCAACCTGGCCTTGAACACTGCCAGGGAGGGGGCAGCCACAGCTCCTCTGGGCAACCTGGGCCAGTGTCTCACCACCTGCACAGGCAGACCGAAATCTCCCCTCTTTCAGTTTTACACCATTCCCCTTGTCCTATCACTCCCTGTCCTTGTAAACATTCCCTCTCCAGCTTTCCTGTAGCCCCTTCAGGTACTGGAAGGCTGCTCTGAGGTCTCCCCGGAGCCTTCTCTTCTCCAGGCTGAACAACCCCAACTCTCTCAGCCTGTCTTCATAATCACTAACTGTAACAGGCAACACAGCATTCTCATCAATAGAAGTTGCTAAAGCCATTTCTACTTTTGATTTTAATTATGTGGCTATAAAACAGGACATTGAAGTTTTAGGCAATCAGTGTCTGGTCCTCTAAAGTAATAAAGTCAATGGAATGAGGGTAAAAGCACTTTCCCAAAGCCAATCAGAGGGACAGGTCTCAATATATCTGAATTGGATTAATAGTACTGCCATGGAGTGGCAACAGCATCTCATCAAATTCTAGGCTTTGAGAATTTTCTGAGGTTACATTTTGCAATCAAAAATACTGGCAAATTAATATAAGCCTAGAACTTTATTTTAGTTACCTTGCATGCTGTCCAGTTAGTCACTTGTTTCCTGGGTGGTTGTCTTTTACTTGGTAGTACATTCTTACTTCCCCTATCTGTAAGCAAATCAAACTCTTTCATGACCGAATAAAATATAATCAAGTTTCTGTATTTGTGCTGCTCCAGAATAAACAGACTTAAATTTAACCACTTATATTTCAATAATGATATTTTAATTATATATATCTACATAAAGAGAGACCAATAACAAATTTAGGATTACGTAGTTATGTACTAAAAAAATAAAATAAAATGAAGACATAGCTGTTACACAGAATTGTACAATACAATCTGAAAACTAGACAGATTTGACAAGCCTTGTGAAAAAGGAATTATCTTCCTGTGCCTTAATGGTGTAATCCAAAATACTAGTTTTGGTTAGCCAGTCATGCTACTACCCTTTCTCATTTAGCTTCAGCTACATACATCCAAGCCCCTAGGAAGAATGGAAAGACAGCCAGGTTTAATATTTTATACTTCCTCTTTGGGATAATTTTTCAATAAATTAACAACAATTGAACAAAAAGTTATTAAGTTATATAACAAAGACTGGCTTCTGCATAGCAGTTTTAAAGCACAGTGCTACAGTATATGGCTTCCTTTAGAAAGTGCCTTTTCTCATCAGATAAACCCATATCAAGAAGGACATGGAACCCATTCAAGAAGGACAGGGAACTGCTTGAGAGAGTCCAGCGCAGAGCCACTAAGATGATGAAGGGAGTGGAACATCTCCCTTATGAGGAAAGGCTGAGGGAGCTGGGGCTCTTTAGCTTGGAGAAAAGGAGACTGAGGGGTGACCTCATCCATGGTTACAAATATGTAAAGGGTGAGGGTCAGGACGATGGAGCCAAGCTTTTTACAGTGACGACCAATGATAGGACAAGGGGCAATGGATGCAAACTGGAGCACAGGAGGTTCCATGTGAATATCAGGAAGAACTTTTTCACTGTGAGAGTGCCAGAGCACTGGACCAGGCTGCCCAGAGAGGTTGTGGAGTCTCCTTGGCTGGAGACATTCAAACCCCGCCTGGATGCGTTCCTGTGTGATGGACTCTAGGTGACCCTGCTCTGGCAGGGGGGTTGGACTAGATGATCCTTAGAGGTCCCTTCCAACCCCTAGGATTCTGTGATTCTGTGATTCTGTGATATCACATCAAGTCCAAAAGCAACAGACTGCACCGAGAAATAGAAACATTCAGCACAAAGGGAACACTAAAAATTGAAAGTATCTGCAGCTGAGAGCTGAGTTTCACAGAGAGAATTACCAAACTTGCTTTTCAAAGGCAGAACCAACAGACGTTACCTGAGGAACCAAGCGGACAGTTGTGGGAGGTTGTTCTTTCTTCAGACTCAACTTTTACTTTAGGCAGGCAACACAAAATTTTCCAGGAGATAGTAATGTGGAAAGTTAAATAGGCTCCTGGGGAAGACCCTGCTTCAGGGGAGGGGAAAAAAATGATACCATAAATTTGTGTTGAATACTATCTTTTTCCCCTGAAAAAGGAAACCCTGAAGTAAGGAGGTGTTACAGCCCTGACAATTGCTATCATGAGTAATCCCTTGAAATTATTCTGTTCTATCTATCTCAGATATAAAAGCTAGTAGTGCAGCATAAAGCCCCTTTCCAGGACAGAAAAGCTGGAGATCTCCAAGCATCAGCAGGAAAGATGGTCCTGAGATACAACTGGGGGCGGGGGGGAGAACAAAAAAACATTTTTGATTCTCTGGTGCTTTCAAGGGTTATTCTGAGGATCATCACCACGCTCAGAGATAGTGCTTCTGCACAGGCTGTATCGTGCAATGTAAAGCACTTGAAAAGCTTTAATTACAGAAACCAGCCTGAAAGCAGTTGTTTATTAGAAGTAAGAAGTAGTCTCAGCTGCCTGAGGGGGAAAGCTGAAGGCAATTCCAGGAGTTTGGAGTCAGTCCAAATAAGTTTCTGAAAAGTTACAGAATTCTTATATAGTTGAACCTTCTTAATGACCCTGCAAAAGCAAAAAAAAAAAAAAATTTAAATGAATGTGTTTATGGGAATCAAACTGTTAATCTGAGTAACCTCAAATATGGTTCTCATTAGCAAGGTGTTACCACAGCTTTCTTAACTAGTAGCTCATATTCCTTTGGGTAATATTAACAGCTGCAATCAGAGACTGTTAACTATTACCCAGATTAAATAGCTTGTCATTCAGATTTATGTAATCGGAGGGGGGGGAGGAAATAAGGATGAATACCCTTCTAGTACTCACAGGTCAAATATTTATTGTAGCTTAGCTGGTATAATGGGCTTGAACCATGTTTTAAGATTAAACAAAGGCAAGATAATGTAGTATCTCTTCTGCAGCTCTGCTCAGGTCCGGTTCTTCACTGTTTCTATTAAGCAAAGCAATGAGCCTACACGTGTTATTTTGCAGAATTACCCCTTAACAGAAGCAGCACTACAAAACAGTTTAACAAACAAAAGTTCCTCAGCCAGAACCTCTCCTCAGTTATAATCTTCCATGTTGCTCAGAAGGCTACCATGCAATAAAACTTACCCTAATTCAGCAGGAAACCTCAAGGACCGTGTTATTTGTAGAAAAAGTGCCTAGAGTTATAATACTCAATCAGTTGCATGAATATTAATAGTGCTGAGAACTTTAGATAGCCCTCAAACTTTGCAGACTTGTTCAGTTTATGCTCATCAGGCCTCCTGAGAGCATGCCTCAATGACACAGAACTGAAAATGGTTGCTGGAGCTGAGAAAAAGCTCACACCGGTTCCTGACACGGCTCACACTGCAGCTATGCACAATTTAGCAGCAGGATTTGGGCAGGGAGGTGTGAGAAAAAACCACAAACTCCCACATACAATGCTGTGGAGGAAAACCAGCATGCTAAGGCTCAGCAAGCAGATCCTGGCCAGGTGTACACCAGCAGACTGCATCACTACCTTCCCCTGGGGGCCGGGGCTGCAGCAGGAACCACTCCCGCAGCCTCCCATTTGGTATGTGCGTGATGCTGCACACAAACCCTGATGCTCCCTAGCAACTGCTGCTAGACAGGGTATGGCCGTCTGGATTTTTGTTAATGCTGCTACCAATAAAAATCCATAATTGTACGATCTGATCAGCTGGGTTAGCCAATCTGAAAAGGTAAAAACAGTTGCAGGGGTTTGGCTGCTCCCTCAAGAATTGAGGAGTAGTAAAAAATTCTTTGAAATCTCACACTCTGCTAGGGATCTCCTTATAAAAAGTCAAATCTTTCTGAGTTTTGCCCACTGACTTGGCAGCAGGTTCAGAAACACAGCCTGGGCTTCCCCCGTGCAATTGTAGAGGCAGGGCACCAAGCATCATGCCTCGCTTTTGGCGCTTGCCAGCTCTGGGAACCCCTCTCACCCCCACACCGCACAGCCTTGTCCCCACCCCTGACTGCAATACAAACTTTTTGTATGGATCAGAAATTATTCCTTCTTAGGAGGTTTATTTTGAAGCTCAGGCAGCTAACTGTTCCTTTTTACCTATGGCATGGTGATGCCAGGGGCTGGTGTGCTGAGCCTGCCTGAGAACAAGCAGCTGAGGAAGCAAGAACTTCCCAAATCCAGCCTGCTCTTGAACCTAGCATATGGCAGGTTGCGTTTCATATAGCCTCCCAAGGGCTTCACTCATTTCTACTACATGGCTGTTAAGGCAAATGAAAAATAGAAGCTCCTGAACAGTTGGCAGAAGTCACATTGACCTTACCAGGGCTAGGACTTCACCCATTTAAATAAAAGAGTGATCTAATATTTCTTGTGGTGTTATCATAAATTTACCTGTCCCATGGCTGCCATAAAGCTTTCCAAACTGGATATGACCTGATCTTCTAATGCAGAAGATGAAAGACCATACTTTCCTTGACTTTTACTTTCCAGCAGGAAGGAAAGTGTGAAACATGGTTCATTTTTTTCCTATCGGTCACTTGGATTTAAAGCACTTGATATTCAGGGCTGAGTCTCTTGTGTGGAGGAGTGAAGATTGTGCCATGAAATTCAAATGTGTTCCATGTCCTTTAGATCTGAGTTTTAGTTTCACCTTCACTTTTCTTTCAGTGTTTGTATTCCATACACGGTATTAGCTGTTTTTTGTTGTTATACTCCCAGGAAAGTAATTTGTATATCTTCTGATAAAAGCTGAATTACGTACTGTGTTTGTGCTGATTTCTGAAATCTGTGATTGTAGTTCCTAAAAGTTCAACTACATCAATAAAACCCACAGCATTCACTTTCTTCATCTTACCTCTTTCTACTTAGTAAAATTCAGCAGGTGATGCAGGTGAGTAACACTCTGAGGATTACAAAGGATTTCAGCAGCCTGGCTGCAGAGCTCAGCTTTGGTGTGCAGTATTATGGTGGAAGAACTACAAACATTTTGTTGTTTAAATTGTTACACTGAAAGTAGTCCCCCTTTAAAATCTTGTTGCATAAGAAAAACTGATAACTGTTTAAAAGGTATAGAATAAGCTGAAATTTTTAAGCAACTGCCTTAAGTTTGTAGTCAGATAATTAAATCCAATGCTTTATAATAACTACAGGAACCAAGGAGGAATTTTTATTGTTATACACCCATGGAATCTAGATATACTGTAGGAGGATTTGTTCCTTGAATCAGTAGGCATTTGTCATGGGCAACATCAAGATACTGAACTTGATGAACAAATTGCTTAATGATGTAGTTTCATATTTTTTTCTTCATCTGTCTCTCTACCTAAAATAGATCACAATCTTGTCTATATTTTTTTTTTTTATGAAAAGTAGCTACAGCATGTTTCATTAAGATCCATTTATGACAGTTCTAACATCAGAAGTGTACTAGGGTTAACGCATTAGGCTCTCATTAGGATGAAATCCTAAATTCTGTTTCAGAATAGCTCCCATGCTATAGTCTGTAGTGACAAATAGTGAGTGCATCATATTGCTATTAGTCATTGTTGCTACAAAATGTTTCTAGCTGCCTAGTTTTGCTTGAAATTGGGTATTTTGAAGTATTTCTATATGTCTGAAGCAGCAAAAGAAAGGGGGGAGAGGGGAAGAAAAATTTTAAGTATATACCTAGAATCAATTATGCTCCGATTTGTGTAGCCTGAAATTGTTATCTATTGGCAAAAAGGGATCTGTAGCAAAACATTTGTTCCAGCACTGCAAATTGCAGGTCAAATTACTGAGTCAGAGGGAGAGATTTATAATTCTGATTTCCATGCTACACTGATTTACATCAACTGAGCAGTCTCCATGTGCTTTTTAGCCTTATCCGCTTGACAACTTGTCCATCTCCTCACATGACTCAGCTGTTTTCTGTTCTTAGGCTCTGGTTTCTGCACATTAGTGGGTGTCATAGTAACTGAGGAGCAACTGCATACAGTAGGCTAGCAAAACCAGCACAACTGCTGAAGGTTAAGAAATAACAAGAAGGAATATTTCAGTAATGTAAAAAAAAAAGAAAATAAGAAAGATACTTCAAACTGATCTTAGTGGGGCTTTTTTTGTAAAGCTATGCAGTGGCAGCAAACAAATAGCAGAGCTGGAACATGCTGGAACAGCAGTGTGATAGTTGATTTAGACACATTGGCAAGCAACAGGGTATAGGTTCAAATTTGGGTAGTTTCTCCTACCTATATAGGAGGGAGGCTGGAGGCAGTAGCCTATGAAAATGCTTAGGATCATGTTTTGGCAAATGTCTGTAGCTGGAGAAGCAATGATGAAACTTGCCTTTGCACAGCTGGGAACAGATAAAACCCTTTACAGCACTTATTCCCAATGGGCACATAAGAAGTGCAGTGGGAGCTTGCTGTGGTGTGGACTTGTGAGAAGGAACTGCAGGATGGAACATGCCAGAGTACGACCGACCAAGTGGTTGGGGAGCAGCTTGGTGATGCATGGGTGCCTCAGCAAAGAGGTTAATTAGGAACATTAATCCAGAGTGATGTGTGCTGAGGGATCACAAGTCTGAGAAACCCTGATTCAAATAAAAAAAAAGATCTTGTTCACAATTCAAATCCTCTTAATCTACTGATTTATCCAGATAGTCTAAAAGTGAGTGGAAGAAAAGGAAAGAGCTTGGCCTATAACGCTGAGATCTTGGGCTTTCACCTGTGCTGCTATTTTCCACCCATACCCATGCGTCCTTGAAAAACAAGCTCTTTCCAAGTGCATTGAAGATGGTGTACAGGAGGCATTTTCATAACTGCAGGACCTTATGAATGTTAGAAACTCTTCTAACCATATCTCAACCAACAAATGTCTCTACTTTAGCCAACCGCTGATGGTAGTTCAGAGTTCCCATGTCGTGAAGGGAAAATGAGATTTCTTCAGAGGAAGTCTTAGACTAACAAATGAATAAATGCATCCTGGTCCTAAGTTAGTTATCCTTTTTATTAGAAAAGTTTTTTATTTCTGCTTTGCATTTGTCTAGCTCAAGCTTTCATCCATTTAATCTCTTAATATAGACTATAGATTCAAGAAGTCTCTATGGTAAAAATCTCCCACTGTTGGGACACACAAATGCTACAATTTTAACTGTAATGTATAATATGGCAAGATACTACCTGAAACATCATTATTTTATATATATAAATTATTTTTCACTGAGACAGATTTGTACTTGGAGAAGTAGAGGCTTCACTTAAGGCATCTGTCTGGAAACCTCTTCTCCTAATGGCACCCAAACAAAGCACTTCAGAGCTGTAGGCATGTCCAATGCTGAAAGAACATTTGCAGGAGTGAGGAGGCTGAAGACTTTCTCACAGGTGCTGTATTCAAGAGCCCTTTTCTCTTTCTCCATTAGTCACTTTCAAACTGGACAATTCAAAATCACTGTGGGGTTCTAGTTTTCTTTCACAGTAAAACTAGTAACTGCTCTGCTTGCTTGCTTTCTATCAGCCACTAGAAACTGCATCTACATAAAGGAAGCTATCATAATGTGTAGATGTCATCTAATTTCAGTGCCTTTTTTATGAAATAAGGATTTAATGAGACAACAGCAAGATTCTTTGGTTCTTTCTCTTTCCCTGTCTCTTCTCCTGGGCTATTACACCAGGGCCTTTCTTGTGCACTTTTTTCTGGATGTGCACTCAGTCAGCCTTGGCCTCCCACCCCCCCTGGTTTCAGTATTTCCCTTGTGCTAACTGCCTTCAACAGTACAGGTGGACACAGTCACCTCTACCTAAGGCACATTGGGTTACGCATGATCTTGGGACTGAGAATGTATATGTTTAACTGGGAAAAAAATTAACAACCCTATTGGCTTTATCTCAAAACTAAGGCAGGTGGTGTAATGCCTAAATTACCTTTGCCTCAGAAAAACTGAAGAATTGAATTTGCAGCTGGATGGTAGTTGTGGTATCCTCTGTATGGGTGCAGTGAAAGATAGCTTTAAGCCGTATTTCTGCTTCTCCCCATTTTCAAACCAGCCCCCATATAACCTGCCAGAGACTCAGTCCTTCTCTGAGTTATTCCCCGATGCCAGCAGAGATGGCTGAAGCTCCCTGTAGCAGCCCAATGCTGCTCCTGTGTGGACAACCAGAGTGCGGTGAAAGGGGAAAAAAACCAGAGCAGCAGAGTATGATGGGAGGGACAAGTATTATATTTATAAGGCAGCCAGGTTGGGGGCCAAGGACTGAGATGCCTGCGTGGTAATGGAATGAATTCTCTAAATGCAGTTTAGAATGGATGGGAGGATGCAAGCAATTAATTTGTTTTATTATTTTTAATTTCAGCTTCATATTAAAGTGTAAAACATTTTATATGCACAAATGCAAGAATATGCAGACTGAAAGTAAGTAAAAACAGTGTATGTGGATTTTCATATTAATCTGAAAGAGGTTAAAGGGTTATTGCTGGAAGAATCATTGGGGAAGTGATTTATTTTTATTTTTTTTAAGCAAAAAAATGCAGGCTATATCTATCCAGGATCAAGGATTGTGTTAAGAAGGCAGGCAGAGAAACATCAGGAAAATAAATAAGGCACAGAGTTGCATGCAAGAAAACAGCAAACAAAACCATAAATTTGGGATCCAAGGTGAGACAAGGGTAATGAGGTAGGGAGCTACTGGGAATAAACTGTGTGTGTGCATGAATGTGGTCAAAATTCTGAAAAGGATTTCTAGAAGAGAGGAAGAAATCATTAGGCTTTTATATTTGGCATTTTGAATAGGCTGGGAGGGGGAATATAGATATTGGGTAAGTCAGAGAGCTGATGGCTATAAAGTTACAAATTGCTTTGATTCAGGTCCCAGTGTAATGGGGAAAAGACCCAAATAATAAAACCATAGGTGTCCAGCCAGTGTGTCCCCTATGGGGACAAGCTCCATGCTGCTACTTGACTTCACAAGGTTTAATGAGTAGGGTGCAGATGGACAGAGGTGGGATACAGCAGGCTGGGCAGAGAACTTGTCAAGCCTTGCTTGAAAAGTATTATTTGCCACAGTGCTGCAGAGACAGAGCCTGAGGGGGCAACTGGGACTGACTTCAGTGTCGAGGCAGTTGCCAAAAGCCCCCCAAGCTGCTGAGCCCTTGGAGCATGCCTGGGCTCAGGGGGAGGCTGCTGCTGGGTGCTCCTGCTCGGTGCCCAGGGCTCACACTGGGGAACGACATGGCTACAGAACTGGTGTAACTGAAGTGTTGAGTGTTACTTGTTGTAACCAACAGTTTTGGCTGGTTGGTTTTTTGCCTAGTTTTCCCAGAACTACACAAGTTTAGTTGACTTTCCTAGTTGATAGTTAATGACATGTGGATGGGAGGGAAGCGAACCACTGAGGCTACAGGAAAATTTATTTACAGGAGAACAATAATGCCATATATCAACATTTTTTTTTGTTCTGTCACTTGATAGCTCATCAGCCATAAGGCACCAGCTTGGAATCTTTGTAGACTGAGAGCAACAGCCTGTCTACACCGGAGTTATTTCAGAAGGGTTTCATGACACTTCCATGAGAGTCACAGAAAAAGTCCTATAGAGATGTATGGTCACTGGACTGAGGCCAAAACCATCACATGCCTCTTTGTAGTAGTTGCATGAACAGAGGATGAATAGATAATTTCCTGTTCTCTTGTCTAAGATCTTTCTTGTCATAGATAATTATAAATCAAAAATAATGAACTTCCCCTTTAATGCATTTGAAGCTTTGGCATGAAGTGGTGTAAACAAGTTCTGAAGTCTAGTGTATGGGAGCATTAAACCTAATTAATAATAAATAAATAACACTTGATTGAAAACTGAGGGAGTGGTTTAGGGCTGGTGTTAGTTTATGCTAATATGTATATCCATAAATAGTATTAACCTGAGTCTCCTGTGGCTAATATTGCATTCACAGAATCGATGCAGTCTTTGCAAAATAAATAGAACAGAAAGGAGCCAGTTTATTGTGCTACCTGCCTGGACTTACAAGTCCTCCCGCAGACCTTGGCTTTTCCTGTTGCTCCTGGAATGCACAAGGATAATACTTCAGTTCATGCTTCCTTCTGGTTTTAGCTTTCAGTTCAGCAATTTGGTTCAAGTGAGGTAACACAAGGATCTGTCTTTTTTAGTCTTTTAGACTTTAGTCTTTTATGAGTTGGCTAGTTTTGCTTTTATACGTTTAAGGTATTTCTACAAAGCTGTTTATGGTGCTAAAAACTGAAAAGAATTATCTACAGTTAAATTAAGTGCTGGCAGTATGTCTAACCTGTAGTATTTAAATTGCTGCAAAGAGATCTTTCTTTGTGTGTTTTCTAAAAAGAAACGTCTTCTGTGAATCCAGCTAATGCATGGCTACACAAATCCTTGTTTTTCCTCTAGGGTTATAGGCCCCTTATTTTGTATCTATTCTATTATTTCTCCTTGGACACTCCTTTTATCTGTGTACTCTGACAGTCACTGCTGTACGGACAGCAACGCTCTGCATGGATCCCTATAGCATTGTCATCCAAACACTGAATGAACAATCTTCAGGAAGATTTCCACTTTACTGTCTCCTTGAGTCCTATTTTCTCTCTTTGCTGGTTGTGAATAAAGCATTAAGCCCTTTGACAGGTCTGGCTATATAGTGACTGAAAGAAACTAGACTTCTGAAATCAACCTGCTCCTGAAAATTGCTGTCTGATTTCTTCTGCAGTAACAAAGTTAACACCATACAGCCTAGATATAATGTAAGTATGTAAGTATGTATTTTCCACAAGGACAATGTTTGTAGTTATTTTAGGGGGGAAAAATTTTGTTTCTTTGCTTTCTTAAACTGCCTCTATTTTACTACACTATACCCTTCAGATTTATTTAAAATCATGTAATACTTGGGCAAGTAAATGCTGCTGTTACAGCTACAAGGTTGGCCCTGACTTGAGAGAAGTCTCATTTAATTTTGAGAAAAATTGTCAAAATACAGATTAAGTGTAGTTTTCAGCACTTCAGCAAGGGTGTTCTTGAATGGTTTGGACCAGTCTGCATGAGTTATGTTGGATAAGACTGGAAAGTCCATCTGATCATACTGCTCTAGTGTGCTGCAGGAGTCAAAGCCACATGTTCCTGTGGAAGAAGTTTGGGCTGCAGGTGACATCCCCTTGGGAAGAGATTTCCTCTGACTGTGACATTGACCAGCACAGGTTTGTCATTTGGGAAAAAAAATTCTGCAGTTGCAGGTCAGGGTTCCCTCCTGGGGGTGGCAGTCAGAGTATCATTTTGAACCAGAGTTGGATGCACCTAAGGCAGAGCACAGTGGGTGCCCTAAACCAGGGTATGGCCAGGAGCAGTCCCCAGCAGCATGACTAGAACCAAAAATACTCTTTTACTGATAGCTGGGGGGCTACATAGCAACCCTCCAGCTGCTTGCTGAGAAGTTACTTCAGTTCATTGTAATACCATGCCCAAATATATATATATATATTCAGGAAATCTGGACAAAAGCTTTTTGATAATATTATTCCACCCTGTGCATAATTCACTCCTTTCAAATAGTTTACTAGACATTTCCCTGCAGTGAGTGCTGCTTGCTGTATTCTGCAAGAAAAATGGAAAGCAGGACAAAAATGCAGGTACTTTAATCCAGAAAGGGTGTATGCTTATTCTTGATAGCTACAGTCTGACTACAGTAAATTGAATAATAAAAATAACAGCTAATCTGTGGCAAATGGTAACCTCGGAGCTCTGAGGAAGATGAATTATTGCTACCGTTATGCCTGAATGCATTTGCCACAGGGGTTGGAGAGACTGTAAAGATTATTTCCAGGTATTATTTGGGCCTGTCCTGAAAGAAACAAAACTTAAAACAAAAAAAAAGTCCAGCTAGCATCCCTAGGAAAGACGCCTGGATGCGTTCCTGTGTGATGGACTCTAGGTGACCCTGCTCTGGCAGGGGGGTTGGACTGGATGATCTTCCGAGGTCCCTTCCAACCCCTAGGATTCTGTGAGTCTGTGATTCTGTGATCAGGAACTGATGGCAAATGTGAAACAAACAAGAGCGCAAGGGGCAGCGCACAAGTAAGCAGGAGAAGGAAATATTGAAGGGCGTGAGGAGAGGAGCCAAGGCAGCTCCCACATTGGAGCTGCACCCATGAATCTGTGGGGCACGGAAAGACTCTGCTGTAGCCTGAGTGAGTGGATGCTGGGTGGTGGCTCTGGCAAATGCAGAAGTCTATGTAAAAATGAAGATCAAAGAAAGACCAGAGGGGTGAAATGGGGCAGTGCAGAGATGGGGTGAGGTACTGGATGAATGAGTGAGCCCTTCCATAGTTTGACTGGCATTCCTGTTTGGAGGGGAAGAATAACAATGATGTAAAAACATTTAGGGAAAATAGAAATACTAAAAATAATATTTGTCTAGTACTAAGGAAATCTATTAGAAATATCCATAACTATACTGAAATGCAAATGATTTGATAAGTGGTCTGTTTCACGAGGAGGATAAGACTTGATGAAATGCTTTCAATAGTAACTCAGCAACTGTGAAACTTATACGGATCTACTGCTTTTAAAAAATACAACTTATATCCAAAATTGGCTAAGGAAGTGTCAAAACCATTTTTTATATTTTGCAATGTTTAGAAAGTTCCAGAAGAGGAAAAGAAATTTCCTAACATGCCAAATTTGGAGACAGTAAATGGCATAACCTGGATAATTATAAAGCTCTCACCTAGATATTAGTTCTAGACAAAATTGATTTTAAAGCTTGATGTAGAAATTGATTAATCATGAACTCTGGAATAAAAATTAATGCTTATGCATTTCCTCAAGGTCAACTTAAATCTTTTTTTAAGTAAAACTAAATCTCTGTGAGAAACTTATTTGAAACTGCACAGCACTTTATCTAACAAAAAAAACATCTGGGATTAACATTAATCCCAAGCAAACAACGAAACACACGCATGATATGGCCTCTTCTCAAATGCTGTAGCAGACTGAATTACTGCATTATGCTATTGCAGACAGATAGCTAGGACAGAGTGAAGGATCATCAGTATGTCAGAACGGATTTACGCTAGATATGCAAATTTTGAAGGGGCTGGGTAAATTTCAAAAGTAAATAATAATAATAATAATTACACCAGTTCTTCTTTGTCCCAGCTGTGTTTCAACTGTCTTCGTGGAGAAGGCAGTGGCTGCTGGATGCGGAGCTGTGTGGCCTAAAACAAGGTAGGGCAGGACTTACCACTTGGACACTGACGTTGCAAACCGCTGGGTCACCACTGACTGCCCTCCAACCTCCAGCTGGTAAGGGTCTCAAAATTCGTCTTTGCAATTTGTACTCTTAAATAAAACATTCTTTGGTTTGGCCATCTTCAGGTTACTGTTTTGCAAACTGTAGGGAGGCTGAGCATAACATATATCTTTGTTGGAAAGAAGTTGCTAACAAAGCTGTTACCAAGAAATATCCACTTCCATTTTTAAAAACTTCCTATATTTCAGTCTTTCATTTTTTTCCTCTTGTGATTGCATTAGTCTAAATCAATATTCTAGAGAATGAGTTTACTGTCAGGAACTTTTTTTTTAAATATTTTTTAATTTAAAAAAAAAAAAAGCTATGAAAGATGAACTTAAAATATTTTCTTTAAGTTAAAAATCATTCAAGCAGGGAAAATGAATTTACCATCAGTCACATATTAAATCCAATATTTGCAATAAATTGTTCTGGAATGATGAAGAAATCTTTCACTTTTTGAGGAAGTTCTTAGTCAAGTCACATTCAGTAATGAATGAATACGGTTAGCTGTAAATATTTTTTTCTTTTTATATTTTGTCAGATCCTCGACTGCTCAAAAAGCTGAACCCTCCTTTGTATTTGACAGCTGTTAGTGACACTTAGCTGTCATTCCAGTGGCTTGGGACATCTGTTTGCTCTCTTTAACCAAGCTATGAATGATAATATATTAGTGAAATGTTTTCAGGCAAAACAAATCTGATCATATTAAACATGTATTGAATGGGAAGAAATTATATTATTTAAATAGAATATGAGGATAGGTAGGATATGATAGGGTAGGATATAAGATATGGTAGGATGTGAATTTAATATAAGGCAGGGGAAGCTTTGCACAGACAAGGATCTGCTTTTGTGTGTTACATACTTAAACTACATGGAGCAGGTCATCCCCACGTCCTGAAAGATGAACTGAGGGAGAAGACCGGCCTGGATGAACAGGGACCTTTGGCTGCAACTTGGGAACAAAAGGAAAATGTATGGCCTTTGGAAAAGAGGGCATGCAACTCATGAGCACTAAAAAGACATAGTGAAGCTATGCAGGGAGAAAATTAAAAAAGGACAAAGCCAAATTAGAACTCAACCTACCTACTGTGGTGAAAGATAAGAAAAAATGTTTCTATAAATCCATTAACAACAAAAGGAGGAATAGTGAGAATCTTCATCCATTATTGGATGCAGGGGGAAACATAGTGACCTAGGATAAGGAACTGTTGAGGTACTTAATGCCACCTTCGCTTCAGTCTTTAAGTAGGACTAGTTGTTCCTTGGTACCCAGGTCCCTGAGCTGGAAGACAGGGATGGGGAACAGAATAAGACCTCCATAATCCAAGAGGAAGTGGTTAGTGACCTGCTACACTGCTCAGACACACACAAGTCTATTGGGCCAGGTGGATTACGCCCTAGAGTGTTGAAGGAGCTGGCAGAAGTGCTCATCAAGCCACTTTCCACCATCTATCAGCAGTCCTGGCTAACTGGGGAGGTCCCAGTGGACTGGAGGTTGGCAAATGTGACACTGATCTGCAAGAAGGGCCAGAAGGAAGATCTGGGGTACTACAGACCTGTCAGTCTGACTTCAGTGACTGGGAAGGTTATGGAACAAATGTTCTCAAGTGCTATTTACAAGGACAACTGGGTGGTCAGGCTGAGTGTCATGGTTTGGACAGTTGCTCTATCACCCAACCACACCTGGGAGGGGGAATTGGGAGAAAGGGGGAAAGGAGACCCATGGGTTGAAATGAAAACAGATTTAATAGAAGAATAATAATGAACTAATATTACCCCCAATGCTAGTACAAGACACAAAGTTATACTCAGCTTCAGGTAGCAGTTGCGAGCTGAACGCTTCTAGCAGTGAGGGCTGAGTGCCAACACAGGGAGCACAACAGCTCCAGCGGTGAGCGCAGCAAATGGAGGTGCAGCCCCAGATGTGGGATGATTGGTGAGTCAGACAAGACTCTCTTGGGAAGGCAGCCATGGTAGAAGCCTCCCTGGAACCTCACAACTTCTCAATTTATAGTGAGGGTGATGTTTATGGTAGGGAATACTTTGGTGGCCCAGCTCAGGTCAGCTGCCCTGGGCTTTGCACCTCCTGGCCCACTGCACCTGCATGGTTCAAAACTGCCCTTGACCTTGGTCACTACAAAAACCTGCACACCAGAGCATCTTAGTTCTTTTGTTCTCACAGAACTGAACTCTGCAGTCCCTCAAAACTACTGTTTCTCTGAACAGAAAAGTGATTTTAGAATTTTGCCTCAGCAAAACAATGACACCCAGTCAGCATGGGTTCATGAAAGGCAGAAATCTTACTGCATCTGAAAACCTTGACCAAGTAGTTATGCATAACACATACTTATCTAAACCTGTGTTTGATGTGAGTACTGAATTGTTCAATTTTTCAACCTCTTTTTTTAAAAAGGAAATGTTTCCAAGTTGAATATTCCTGAAGTATGTGTTCTTTAAAGAACAGCACCGGGCAAGGAGGAGGGTTAGATGTTTAGAGCTAACCAAGGGTACTAATCTGTGGAGATAACAAACTCGAAATACTATTTTTCACTTCTACAGTGCCTTTAATTTGAAAATCAAAAGCATGCTACAAAGACCATTCCCTCGCTGGGTTGCAGTTGCTTCCATTGAATCCTTGGAGAGGCTTTTCAGCTGCTCTGTCTGTCCTCAGAGCTGGTCTGTCAGTCCTAGGCTGGTACCTTCCCAGCAGAAGTCCTGTGCAAACCAGTGCACCGTTGCCAAAAAACAAATTGAAAAATAAACATTGCATAGGCATGAGCTTCATATCCACCAAACCAGGGTAGTCCAGAAGTATGGATGCTCTTTATATTAAAAAACAAAAACAAAACAAAAACAACAAAAAACAACAAACAACACCCACAAAAATACAAACAAAACCCACCAAATTTGGAACAGAAATGGTTCTGCACAATATGCAACTAGACAGAAATATGGACTATTTTGAGAAACTTTCGGGGGGAAAAAGAAAAGGCTTCTCTTGATTTGTGATGAATCTCATTGCAGAAGGATTTAAAATCAGCCCCTAATATTACTATAGTGCTTTTCCTTTCTTTCTTTCCTTTTTTTCCTTCCCCTTGGTGATGTTTACTTTCTGAAGACTGTACGTAGCAGGACACAACAACAGTGTTTGTTTCTCTGGCCTTTTGAGATTAATTAGATTTAAATCCAGTTCATCCAATATCTGGGGATTGTTAGCTTGTGCGCTGCTTTCCTTTAACCAGTTCTTTGCTGTTCTGACTTCATGATTCGCCATCACTGCGTACACATAGAACAGAAAAAAAACCACACCAGTGTCATGCTGTAAATACATATAATACATATAATATGTAAAAGTATTTCTGGAGTCCATGGGAAGGTGTTAACCAGAAAATAAATGTGTCAGCCATGCAATGCATGAAACTACCCCATCTAGGTAGGTGAAACTACCCCATGCTAGGTGCTGGCAGCAAGTGCTGGTCTGATTTCTCTGCTGGTTAGTGGCTCCCCAGCACACCCTTTCTCCTGCTCCCAGGCAAGGACTGAGCAATCAAATAATTGCCCTTGTTCCACAGGTGAGGATAGCTTTTTACAGGTGGAATTTTTGTATCTGACCTTGTAGCAGTGTAATTTTCTCTTTGTCCCACTGGTTCCTGCTTCCTCTCTAGCACTTTCTTAAAAATGTTTGGTCCATGCCAACATTAAAAATGTGACATTTTCACCAGCTGGTTAGATTTCAGGCACTATTAACAGCAGGAGTTTAAATCTCCTCTGAAGTTAAAAGGGCCACTCACAATATTTTGCATGTTTTTTAAATACCTTGACAAAATGAGGCACCACCAGGGAAAGGAGTACTTCTTTCTGTACCAATATATTCCCCACCCAGAACATATCTCCATAAGAAAGAGTCACACTTCTTTAGACAGGAAGACTAGGAGAGTGCCCAGCAGTGCCCAAGGAAAACCAAACCCCCTTGAGAGGTGTAATAAAGCAGGGGGACATTGCTTCATCGTACTTGGCAGCCTACAAAGACCCATGCTGTGAAGTGGAGATCCCTAGAGAAGAGATGGGTCTTGCACCCACTTGTGCACCACAGGAGCATCAGCCCTCGCCTGCAGCCCCAGCGCCCGTCTGCCCGCTCCCTCCTGCATGCACGGGACGGGAACCCCAGCCCCAGCAAGACTGGGGAGATTTCGTGGTTCTCTGCTCAGGCACAATCAGGATTTTAGCACTAGGTTTCAAAGGCAAGATATAATATTTAAAATAGATATCTTTTTAAAAATGTATATACATGTACATATTTTTAATTCAGCTTACATGCAAGGCAGATGACCTCCACCTACAAAAGAGCCCAGGCTGTCATATCTTGCCTCTTGTGCACAAATCTGCAGCCTTCATACTCATGAGTATAATTTTTTGCCACAACAACAGCTTTGTTTCATTTTTCTTCATAGTATTTCATTTTTCTTGCTCAAAAGAGTTGCTGAAAACGTCTGTTTATCTGTACATAGTTCTCTTCTGACATTATTTACTCAGTTGAGTTTGATCAGGAAAAACAGCAGATCTGATAGGGTTCAATTGCAGAAATGAACAAGAACCAATTTTTTTTTTGTTTACCAGGAAATCCCACCACTGCAGGTACCTTTTCACTTTGAAATTAAGCACGTCTCAAAATTTCATATAATATGAAAATTGGAAAAGTAGTTTTGAGTTAAGTGAAACACTTGACTTGGGTCTATTTCACCACCACATAGTCCTGTTCTTTAAACCTTTTTAAAATTTTATATTGAAAAGACACTTACTCTGAAAAGTAGTTTTGGGACAACTTTCATTCTGAAAATGTCAAAATGTCATTATTGAAATGTTTAGTCTCAGATATTTTCAAAATGATATCTTATCAAAATCAATTCATCGTTCAAAGCATTTGGATCTTGAACCCCCTCCCAGCATCTTTATGAAGCAGGAAAAAACCACTCAGCCAGTGGTGACCAGTGATGCCTTGAGGTGTTTCCCATATTGAAATAACATCAGTAACATCTAAAAAAGGATTTACCCATAATTTGGGAAGAAATTTGCCCAAACAAAGCAGTCTTTCAGGATCTGAAATTGAACCTAGTAATCTCACACTTTGTATCCAACTAATATCCCTTGAGCAGCTCTGAATGTTTTAGAGACAAATCTCTTATTTTTATTTGCATTTCTTTGCCTTCCTACTATTTAGAGGCATAAATTTCTCTACAGCCTGATTCTAACATAGCAGTCATAAGAAAACCATGCTTAAATAATGTGTGTACCTTCACTCTGACAGGCGCATGTTTACTTGTTTACTTAAACAGGGCTGCTTTTTTGCACCAAAGCTTAAGCCTCACTATAGGCTATTGTCACTTTGAAGTGACAATATCTCGGTTTTACAGGTGGGGAACTTGAGGTAGTGTGCAGCCCTGAAGTACCTGTTGCCAATCAGGAGCAAACCCCCCACCTTCTGCTGGGATTAATGCAAATCTGGTAGAAAAATATTTTATCAAAGAGAGTATTTAAAATGTCAGCTCAAGCTGGTAGACCATGATGACTTTTTTTTCTGAGAATGAACTGTTTTGGGGGTTTTTTTAACCCTCAGGGTGTTGCTGGGCCTTAAAAGCCTTTTGTAGTATGACTAATTTCTGGTGTTATAGTATGGCTCAAGCACATTTTGTCTTGCTCTCCCTACTATAGTCAGTGGTACGCTCAGCACATCTGATTTTGGAGAACCGCCTTGCAGCTGCCTCTCCTTAGCAATTTCTCCCCTCTGAGTTATCATTTAGAACACTGGAAGAGAAGACCCAGATGGCTAGGAAATCCAGCATCTTTTCTAGCTGCTCAGGGTAAAATTATTGCGCTTGCTTGCATTTGAAACCTAAGTATTTAAAAAAAAAAGAAAAAAGAAACAAACCCCAAAAAACCTCACAACACAATGATTTCTCTTGTGATAGCTGTAAGCAGAGACTTTTAAAATACAAATACAAATAGTGGCCTCATCCAAAAGCTACCCTGAAACAGCAGCTTTGGAGCGACTGAGTTGCAAGCTTTCCAGCAGTGGTGATTTATATTACTGGTATTTCACTCCTGAGCAAGGAAGCTCAGAAAGAGGTGGACTGGGATATTATGATGGTCTTACAGTGGGACGTGCAGCTCTGTCAGAGAGGCATGTTGAGCTGAATTATCTGGTGCCACGGGAAGAAGAAGACCTAGGTCCTCCTCCTGCTAACCCTCCCTGCCCCTGGCCTTTCCTGCTTGCATCTGCTGCTTCTACTGCACCAAGGATTTTCTCAGCACACAGGATGGTTTAATTGTTTGTTATTGTAATTTGGCACAGAGGAGCTGCTTTGCCCACTCCCCAAAATGCAGCTGCAACACAGGTGTGTAAGCAAAGGTGATGTACACCCTCTTGTTTCCATATGGAACCAGAATTTTTAATTAGGAAAAATGGGAATTTGACAGAGGTTTATGGTTCTGCCAAAATCCTGAGGAAACCAGCCAGAAAGTTTTTAAGTTTGCAAGCTGTCAAGATTATGGTTTTGCATCCCCTGGGATCTCTGCTTGGACCATGAGCCTAGTGCCAGTTCCAGGGGAGCGCTGCACGGGGGCACTGAGAATATCCTCTTGGTTTGTTTTTAGGCTCAGACAAGTCCCTGTCTGACAGGGTCACAGCTCCAGCCAAAACATCTGGCAGGGATTCTCAGGGACCTATAGGCACCTGGTGGCAGAGGGGAGACGGATGTCCATGCCCGCGAGGAGTGCCAAGGAAGCTATGCTGAATGCTTGTATTAATACCTTAGGAAACTGTGATTAAAGTCTGATCAGTGAGTGAAACTCCATCTGTGCCATCTGGTTGTCTGTCTCGCACAGGTTTACAACCGCAAGATTATTTAGGGGTACAATTTACAGGCAGAGAGCAGTTTAGAAATAAGAGCATCGAACCTTCTGCTTAAGTTTAAATCAAAGTCCCTATATAAACTTTAAAGCTTAAATAGACCAAACAATCACTCTATTTAGAATTACATATAAAAAAATAGATTATTTTGGAATGACATTGACCATATTTCTTCAAATAATACAATAAATGAAAAGTACCTTGGGTTGGCAGTTGATTCTTTTTCCTCCTCTCTTACAGTAGGCAAACATTCACAGTCAGCTGAAAAAGGGTGAGAAACAAGACTATAGTTACTCTTGGCAGTTCTTCTAAATTTATTTCAAAATTACATTAACTTTTATCATGCATTCTCTCCAGAATGTAAAACTGTAGATGCTCTTTTGCACCCTTTTATCTGCATGGTCCCCATAGCATAAGTGTTACATGTTTTAAATCCTCCTTTCCTTTGATAGGTGTTGCCGTCATTTCTTTATTATGTATGATTCAGTTGTTTATGTACACCTATACAAAGGAACTACTTTTGAGGACTGTTTCCTATAAACT
Organism: Aegotheles bennettii; assembly: GCA_013398125.1. Classification (NCBI taxonomy): domain Eukaryota; kingdom Metazoa; phylum Chordata; class Aves; order Caprimulgiformes; family Aegothelidae; genus Aegotheles; species Aegotheles bennettii. The sequence continues at coordinate 586,933 of VZRW01004680.1, read as the reverse complement.
GCCATGGAGAGGACTATTTGTTAATCTTCCCCTGTTTATAGTTGCACCCATGCTTTACAGTTCAGCTGAGAATTTGGGGCTGTGGTTTAAGGCACACTACCAAAAAAAAATTAAAAATATTTTACAGCATTATTTCTCTGTGTACTATAATGAATGCCTTTATGTTCCTACTGCTGCTTAGCACATGCTTTCTGCTAGAGCTTACGGACCGCGAAGGTCAAAACCACATCATGTGGAGCACTGTGCTCCACTGTGCAAAGAAATGCTCCAAAGAGTTTTATGTCCTGAAAAACAAAGCATCCCTGGGAGGTCGGACAAATGAGACATTTGGATGTAAGGCAAGGCACCAGCAATGAAAAAAAATACCAGAGTTTCAGCATTTCCTAGCAAGTGAAAAGCTGCTAGCAGTTCAAGATCAGGCCTTGGTTAATTCATGCCTTGCTGAAGACCTGCAGTTTTTGAGGAAAGCCTTGAAGGAGGATGCAGGACCCTTAGAGACTTTGACCAGGAGATTCCAGTTGGGAGGAAAATGAAGAAAAAATGCAAGATGTTATGAAGTAACTAAGATGGAGCTGAAGGTGCTGCTGCTGGTAGTTACTGCAGGTACCAATTGCTCCATGGTCTGCTAGACTTGCCAGAGCAGGTGTAGATAGTGAACAGTGCTGGCAGCAGAGCAGCTTGTGTTTCATGCAGTAGAGATGGCAAGCGAGGAGAGGGATGTATTCATAGGATCCTGGCAGCAATTTAAAGTAAATAGTGGTCTGAACTATGAGTAAATTTGTGTTTCTTCTTCAACAGCACAATGTGGAGCATAGAACTGTAAAAACTCTGAAGACTGAAAGGACTAGATGCTTCAGGGAAACTCGTATTTAGCATTAAAAATGTGTATTTCAAAATATAAATACCATTCACAGCTATATGTGTGTTTAATAGAACTGTCTTCTGGAAAGTCAAAACATTGATGATATTCCATCATATGTTAAAAATAAGCTCCTGCACAAACGAAAATACTTCTCTGAATAATTCTACCCCCGACATTTGTGCTGCTATTTTAGTAACAAGGAGTCAAGAACACAACTAAAAATGTTATAGCAAAAGCAGTGACACGCATACAAAATGCCTTACATTGATTTTCTATGCATGGGATCTACGTCAGCTAGAAAGGGAGGGATGATGGAGTAGAGGGGTTACTGTGTACCATTTTTGTTCATGCTGTTCATCCATTTATCAAGCTCTTCCATTTCTATCTCCATAACAGAGGGCGTGTCTTCTTCAAAAATAGGACTTGAGAGGAGGGAGGGAAAAAAAAAGGCATTACACGAAATGCTTGATTCAAACTGCTTACAAAGTAGTAATTTTGTATGAGTCTCTCATAATTCTAGACACATGAAGAAATTCTGGAAAGCCATCCTAGCCTAGTAATTTGAGAAGATGTCAGCCCAGCTGGAGTGGATAAAACAGCTGCAAATGGATGTGAAGGAGCAGTGGTGAGATGCTGGTCCTGGGCAGAGGTAGTGCTGGCTGGGACATCACGTGCAGAGGGACTCACATAGTCCAGTCTGGGCTATGCCAGGGCACAAGACCACGGCAGCTATTCGAGAACTGTCTCTGCTGTAAAAAGAAAGCTGGAAAATAAAATAGCTTGTGTCTGCCCTGCTGGAACACGTGGCAAAAGTCCCATTGCTCCAATGGTAAAAACAGAGGTCTTAAAGTTTTGTCCTAGCTGTGACTGACATCGGCAGCGACTTCAAAAGGAAAGGTCATGAGTAGAATAACTCTGCATTTATTTAAATGCCTCCATTTAGCTTCCCCTTGTTGATCATTCCTGGTGTCACAGGATCGAAAAAATATTTTTAGCAATTTTTCCTCTTCTTTTCCCTGTTAAGCCAATTTAATAAATTCCAGCACTGATTAGCAAGATGGAGCTCAATAAAAGGTAAATATAAATACTATCACTGACAAAAGCCACACAGCTTCTGGCATGTTTCCCCTGCAGCTAAGGCATTGCTTCCTCGGCAGCTGGGCAAGCCTTTCTGCCTCACCTCAGAGTGAGAAGACTAACTTGAAAAACAGGGGAGCAAGACACAGAGCTTATCCTGAACAGTAAAAGCCTGTGATGAGCCTGGGAACTGATTCCCTTTGCTCATGGGGTATGTCTTGTGGCGTCTTGTAGCTGGTGGAGGTGGGGGCACCTAGAGCAGGCATAGGGGTGGCTGTAGGTGGTGGATTCCTGTCCTCTTGCTCTGGTCTTAAACCTTCAGCTAGATACTGAAGTCGCACTTTAGCCACCTCTTGAGATAGTTAATGGCAAAAGGTAATGGTTTTAGTGCATGGTTAAATTAAAACAGGCAGTGAAGGAGTCAAAAATCACAATATCCTGTTAGAGTATAAGAATTAAAAATAAAAGAGTGATGTTCATAAACTTTACCTTTTCACATTTTCGCTTCCCAGCTCATCTGGAAAAGAAAAAAAACTGGTGTTCATAGTTCTGCTCTTTGTATATACAGGGTCCTGACTGCAAGCAAGCCTTGAACAGGGTCATGTAAAACAGGTTGCATTCAAAAGGCATAATAGATAACTTGTAGGTGAAAGACAAAGCATCTCATCCTGTTTGTAATTTCCAGAGGAACCCATTATTTCTAATCTTGAACACACTAAAAGCAGTCCATTATTAGCTCAGCTGTGCTGGGAGGAAACCGACTGTTAGCGCTTCGGTGGGCAGGACACTGCAGATGCACACTTCCCTGAGCAAAACAGATGTCATGAGAGAAATGGTGTCTTGAAAAGGAACCACTGTTGCAAAAAAATTGTTTAATGTAAGCATCGGGACATTGTGCTGCAGTCTTCATGCAGGCAATCCGGCTCTGCCTGGAGACTCTAGGAGCCACTCATGGAGAGAGGAGGTGGGGGATGGACTTGCATGGCAGATTAAATCTCAGTTAGGCAAATGAAGCTGAACTAGCCAGATGTCAAAAGGGATCCAAAGCTAGTTATGACCTCAAGACATAGTAAAGGTGGAAAAAAAATCTACTGTAACAGCCATTATTCAGATAAATAACTTCTCCTCCAGGAATCAAGTGGCCAAAAAGCCTCAGCTGTCAAAAAAGAAAAAGAACTATGTATAGGATTCACATTGTATACTCTCTTAAATCATCTTATTTTATCTCATTTTTAATTCAATGTTGTTGATGGGTGCTGACACCTCTCACTTGTTCCTCCACATTCCCTGTCTGCAGAGCCACACAGGGCCGCAGAACTGTCTGCTCCAGCTTTGAGGATGCCCAAAATCCCAACTCTAAGCACAGGGCAAGAGATTCCAGGATTGTGTTCCTGCAAGGCCCACATTTCCCATCACTCTGAAGTGTGTCCCTGCATTTGAGGTCATCCAGAAACAGGCGGGGAACTAGGTGCCTGGTTGTGATTCAGAGTTTGCTGTGAGCGTGACCCAGTGATAAGGCAGGTGCAACCTAAAAATCCCCTGAGAAATGAATTTAAAATCTATGTTGAATGTATGTCACTGTTCGGAGGCTGAAGAGCTTACAGCTGCACTCCTGTTCTGTAGAGACACCAATATGGCTATCTCAGGACTTCACTTACCAACTGCGTGGTTTTCACATGACATCTCTGTTTGTTTTCTGTTGCTTCACACTCCAAGTTACTGATTTCTTTGCTAACAGATCAAGGTATCTTCCTGCAGCTCCGCACTCCCCATTGCAGCACCCAGACAGTCTGACCACAGGACTCCTAGCTCTTTTACTGTCGTATCTTCATAGCTGCCACTACGCTACAGGTTCCCTTAAAAATGTTCCTTAAAATGGTTTTGCTTGTTCTTACTTTATTGAAGCTCCAAGCAGCTTTGCTTTGTGGGCAGTAAAGGCAATAGGAACATTAAATTTGCCTTGCACTAAGTTATTAAGCACGAAGGCAGAGTAAGTGTTTGCAGCCACACAATTACATGCGGTGTTCCCATGGGTGTGCAACATGAGCAGGAGGTGCCAAGAAGCAGAACCAAGAAGGAACCAAGAAGCAGATACCGCTGGCTGGGGGTGGATCCCTTTCCTATCTGTCAAATGTGCAACTACACCCAGAGAAGTATATCCTAAATGTGGCATCCCAGGCCTCAAAATAATGTTTTGCTAATGTTGAGCATGTCCTAAAAATATCCTTCTGATGCTCAAGAAGACATTTACCTTGTTTAGACTTTTTCCTTTTATGACGTACTACAAAAAATATGATCAGCAAAATCAGCAGGACCAGCAGCACGATGGGGACAACATATATCAAGATAGACTCTTCCGCCACTTCTAGGCTGTCCTGATCATTCACAGCATTCAATTCAGTACTTGGAGTATTTTTTGTTTCAAAACTTGTTTCAGTAGTGCTTGCAGTGACAAATACTGGCTCGTGGTCATCCCCAGCTGAAGAACTCGTAGCAGGAAGAGACGTTACTGTGGATAATATCGGTGATCCATCTCCTGAGCCATCATTTTCAGAGCCTGCCAAATATATGAAGACAACATAACATTTTATGGATTTTATTGGTATTATCAGCAAGTCAAAGCGTACGGCTTTAATATTTACTTTTCATTTGATGTCTTAAAAAAAATCAGCATATGCCCCATACACACGGATTTGAAATCTTGGGCATCAGGTGTAAAATTAGGTCACAAATTGCTCACAAAATCTTACCAGTCCTGACCACGTTCTTCAGCTGGCTTTTGCTGGGACACGTCAGCACGCACGGTCCGTCTGCATGCAGCTGTCTTACACAAACAGACTTTTTTCCCCTGCAGGTTGGCATTTGGTCTCACTCTCACGTAAAAGTCTTCTGCTTCTCAGTAAACCACACCATCCTGATTTGCTCCTCAGCCTTGGCACATATGGCTGCAACCTCTTTCACCCCATTTACCCAAGGAGTTGGTACTCCCTTTGGGGAAGCCTTTATCCCAGGTTCACCAGTTCCTCTGGCTCACTCATCTCCCCATTTCTATGCCTTTCACAAATATGTTAAATTTGTTTCACTGTGAAAAACAGAGCTGGTGAAAGGAAGTCTGAAGCCTGCAGAAGTTGCTGACTTTCACTTCCGCATGGACTAGAAGAGGTAGTAATAACACAGGCACTTTGCTGGATAGAAATGCAACAAACTACTACTCTGTCTGATCCCGTGGGCTGCGTAAGGGAGCATATGATAAAGAGTCAGTGCTGGGTACTCTTCATAATGCTAAGATTGAAGGTTTTGAATCTAGACTTGGGGTTTGGTTTCATTTAGCGTATATTTTGCAAGAAAAATGGCTAAAATTTGCTATATTAGTAATAGTGAAACAAGATTTTTTGAGGCTAATTAAGAGTCTATGTTGACTGTCATGGAGTTTAAAGCTTAGCAGAAGTACAGCAGATTCTGGGCTGATACTGTACTCCATAGTGATGCAAAAAATCCTGTTGTAATCAAGAGTGCAGGATTCAGTCCCTAGATAAAATATACCAACGTGTTTCCAAATGCCAAATCTTTAATAATTTTCTTAGCATGAAATTAAATGATGATTTTTTGTGTTATCTACCCTTTCAGATACAACGCCAGCATGGTGCAGCTCTCATTGTATGCAATAGAGCAGGACAGGATTTCATGACTTTTGCAATGACATGTTTCTCCTCATTCTTGTAAAGTGCTGGGCAGCCGTTGTTTCCACTAGAGTTAGCAAGAACCTAAGGTTTCCAGCACCTCAGTGCTGGCATTTTGAATCTCACAGGACTGGAACCAAAAGTACTTAGCATTTTAAATGCTTTTGTAAACACATTAATCTTTATAATGGCCCTGAGAGATGGGCAGTTATCGTCTCCATTTTACAAATGAGAAATCAGAAGGACGGGATGCTGTCCTTCACAGGGATGCCAAGTGAGAGAGGAAAATTGGGATTAGAGCGCTATCTCTTGCTTAATCCAATCTGCAGCATGTCCCCTCCTGTCAGATTTGTCTTAAAGAAGAGATGAGTGTCTAATAAGACTGTATTCCAGGAAACCCAATTTCAAGCAAATAAAATTATCTGAGTCTGGCAGCAGTGATTTATCTAGATTTTTATGCCACACTTACCACTCAGGCATCTGACTGTTTCATCCTTTCCTAAAAAAACTGGGAAAGAATGTTATTATTTAATAAAAAATACCTAATACTTGAATATAAGATGGAGTACTGCAAAGGTCACCAAACTCACTGCAATATGACAATGAAAATGTTAGCTTCTCAGTGGCAAAACACTTTCTATCAATAGTCTCCATGTATTCTTCTGTATTTAGTATTTCAGTCAAGAGCAAAATACAATCTCTGCCTCCCTTGCAGGTAATGACCCCTCGTATGTGTGCTCCTCCACCCTTTCTTTCCGTGATCTGCTGGCTCTCATTAATCCTGTTGCAGAGGACAGGAGGGAGAGCTCCTCTCCCTTAGTAGTTTTGTCCACTTGACTTCTCTTTCCTGAGGTAGTTTATAGTCCCCAGTGCCTGCAGCCACTCCATTTCAACTGCCACTGCATAGAGCTGGACCACCTCAGCCTCACCAAACTGCTTTGACAGCCTCACTTCATTTTCCTTCTCTGGCCATTGTCCTTGAAACCTCCGCCTGCCTCATTTGATATATTGACAAGGGCGAGCCCGTTGTAAAAATAGTACCAATAGGAAAGGGTGTGGAAAAAATACCTTATTTTTCATTTACTCTGTGAGCTAAAATGTATTTTTCAAATGTCTAAAGCATGGTGTGTCTTTAAAACAAAAGCAAACAGCCACACGTCATTAGCTGCAGGGCCAAACTTTCAGCTGCTGCTTATGCTATGTTTCATTTCCAATAGAGACTTTCCTAGTGTCTCTGGTACTTTTAATTTGCCTGGTTTTGAGTTGTGAAGCAGATTTCAAATTATTTGTCTCTGTGTGAAATAGAATTACCTTTTCCACCCTCTAGGCAAAGAAAATAGTAAATCAAGGAGAATGACCTTGGTGCCATGCATTTTTGTTCACTTTGCATAATTCCAGGGACAAAACAGCATCTCTTCTGTGAACACTGTTTCCTCTCCCAGAGATCTTTTCTCCAAGTGAATTACATACATCTTTCAGCACAAGAGCAGCCAATTGCACAATGCTCTTGAAAGGATATTGCTTATTTCCTGTGCTTCACCTGCTGCTTCAACATCCTCCAGCTCTTCTGCCTACCACCTCTGAGGACCAGAGCTGGCCCGAGGGATGCCCTACCTGTCACACAGGGGCTGCTCTCACTCTTGGCCAACCCACGCATCACATTTTTTACACAGCAGGAAAATCACAACCTGCACCTGGGTGGGCCTGGTTTCTTGCACCAAGGAAGGGTTTGTACCTCCAGCCCAGCAGGGAGGGATGGACTCAGGCCTCCCGGTACAGACACAGTGTTCACCACAGCCAGCTGCCCGAGTCACATGAGACCCACATGGCTGGTCCCAAGATAGTTGTTTTTCATAGTGTTTCAGTTTAAAGTGCTCAAAATAGTGATCAGTCTGTGTTGCAGATAGCCCCAACAGCTGTTTTGCAGGGTGCATGAAAGCTGGATGTGGCAAGGTTTGCAGCAGGGCAGGAAAGCATCTGAAAGTCGGAGACTTTGTGAGATGCTATTCAAACACTTTTTTCACGCCTGGAGGGAGATTTGCAGTGGTCATTCATATCATGAACTGTCTTGTCAGCTGTGCTTGAGTTTCCTCTTGCAGAGATCTACTAGCTCCCTCCAAAAGGGAGTCTGATCATAACATAACATAACATAACATAACATAACATAACATAACATAACATAACATAACATAACGTACATGCAAAATGGAAAACCAAGGTCAATGGAGTGGAACAAGGATTAAGCCATATCTGACTTTGTAGATATCTTCTCGACTTTACAAAGTCAGTGCCCTTCCTCTTGTTGAGCTCAGGCTCATGTTGTTGGCTACAGCCTGACGTCCATACTCAGCCCTCTGCACATCTCAGCTAAGGAGCAGATGTTCACACAACAACTGCATCAGCTTCAGCTTTGTCTGGACTGCCTGAGGCACGAGCTGGTGACTTCTCTCCATGTTGAGGAAAGTTGATGGGAGCATGCCACTGTTTCAGCCCGGTCCATATTGCCAATTTCCATGCTTTCAAGAACAGAAGGGAGAGGGGCTGGCATGCAGCTGTGTTGCATCCTGATGGGGAGCTGGGCACAGCTGGAACTGGAAGCTAAGAAGCTGGAGCTGGAAGTCAAGAAGTCCTCAGGTTCCCACCACTGAGATATTAGAGAATCTAGCCCTCAAGGAACCAAAATGCTTGAGCAAACACTAGCAGCATCTCAAAAAAATGCTCCATTACAGTTCTTATGAATTACAAAAAAGCTATGTCCCTGTATGCAGATATTATGGTATAAGGTATAAGTATATGGTATAAGGTATTATGGTATAAGGTATAAGGTATATGCTTAAAAAATATGCTTGGATTACTGATGGACTTTGCATGAGTTTTGGGGGTGCTCCCAAGCCTGCCTTTCAAGGGAGGCAAAGGGACTTGAATATATTGAGCAGTTTTGCAGATTGCAGTCCAAAGAACTGCATCTCAAACAAACAAACATTTCTGTTGTTGCAGCAGTTCTTCCTTTGAGGCTTGTGCTGTAGCACTCAAAGGTGGTGATATGAGCTTCTTGATGAAGTAAGTGGGCAAACAGGTTTCTGATTTCAGCTGGATGCGAGGCAAAAGAAAATTGCAGGGAGTCAGCACATTTGGTTCTGCTGTAAAATCATCAGTCTCCCTCCTGCTTTCTCATCAGACTCGAGCACTGGGGTCTCTGAAGGGAATTTTTCAAATTGCACTACTGTTTCTACTTGGAGAAGAAAAAGGGATGAGGTAGAGGAAAAACAAGAGCTAAGTCAATGGGCTAGTCAAACTTCATAGTTTGAACGGGAATTTTTTAGTTTCTCCAAACTTTCCTAAAAACTCTAAAAATGCGGTGAAAAGAAGGCTCACGAGAGGGTGACAGAACAAGAAAAGCCTATAAAGCTGTGTATACTGGAGTGAAGTTACCATATGCCATATCCCTGCTCCAAACACACATTCTTTATGGTGGTATAGTCATACGACTCCACATGGTCCGTATGATCCTCTCTCCCACTGCTTGACTCATCCCTGTTCCGTTCCTCTCCCTGCATTTCACATTGCTGTAAGAAGGGCCGTTCCTTGCCACTGCCAGGGCGTGCCCAGCTGCCTGTTGCAGCAGGTCCTGCCTGTCAGTCTGGCTGGAAGAGGAACCCTTGAAAGCCTGCTGGGTAGCTGCTGGGTGCATCCGCTCCTCAGCAAGGGAGCACAAACATTTCAGGATGGTTAATCTGTAGATAAGATCCTATTAAAATGGGGTGCTTAGAAAGTGCTACCTAGGTATAGGCTGAAAGAGGAAACAACTCTTTGAGTTCATTTCTAGACGATGGAAACTGCTTTCTCCACACTGTACTCCAATCCAGCTGAAGTTCTGCATTAACTGCCAGTGTTGCAAACTCAGTCACACGTCTCAGAGTCCAACTGTGATCCTATAGTCTCATTTCTACACCCCCAGTACTAAAGCTTTTCCAGGCCAATTTTTGCATTTACTTGCATCTACTTAATCTCTTGGCTTCCTAGCTCTGCATCAGTGATATCTACGTGACCTCTCCCTGATGCAAATCTCTGGGTGCTCCTTGCTCTCAGGAGAACCCTGAAATTAAAGATTTAAAAGCTTCAGAGGTTCTACAGCTATCATAAAATCTCTTGAGGGAAAATAGACTGGGATCACTGACTCAAATCTAGTGTACAATCTTGCTGATATAAATGAGAGATTTTCTGAAATGTCCCTGAAGTACCTGAATAAAACACAGTGGAAGTTTGAGTGTGTGGATAAAAGGGAGGAATAGGAGTAAATATGTACAAGGAATTGATGTGTTCAGTAGAAAGGGTTTCTCATCTGCTCTTTAGGGGGCTGCACTTTAGAAAGAGAGGATGTAGCTAATCCTCATTTCTCATATTTTTGCTTTGCTAGAAAATTGTAACAGATGACTCTCGTGGGTTCAAATCATTCTTGAGTTCATTAATCTAGCGGGAAACAAGTCAAAAATATCACTCCCTTAGAGACCTTGGCTTTGTAGGGGACTTTACCCAAAAGGCACTTTGCCAAAGAGAGAGATGCTGCCCGTGCTCAAGGTACAAGCTGCTGCACAGGACCTTTGATAGCAATGTTTCTTTGAATGACAGCTTAAATCAAGAGCACAGAAGCACAGCCAAAATAAAACAATACCTGCAACCATTCTGGCTCTTCCACTTAACCATCCTATACACTTTACTGCTTCTTTCCGTCATACATTTTCTTGCTCCTCACATCAGACCACCTACACTGCAATTTCCCATGTGCATAAAGCAAGGGACTGGGCAAGGGCAGGGGGACTAGTGCAAACCCTGATGTCCCCTCAGTTGTGGAGCTGGGAGAGAGCCAGCACCCAGAGCTGAGACTTCAGGCATGCTCTTAGAGCTACCGACTTAGAGTAATTGTAGCATTGCTGGGAGAAAACTGTCTGCTAATCATAATCCAAATGACATGGCTAGGGTTTTACAAGGCGCCAGTATGGTGTGGGAACAGGACTTATAAAGGCTTCAATCTGTCTATGCTGCAAGATTTAATCATACTCTTATTGCCTATTTTGTAAATGGTTTCTAGACAATAGAGGTGAGACCTGGCAGATCCCCAAGAGCTTTTGCCTCCCCTTCTCCAGCAGACCACTTTAAAGGTAAGGACTGTGTCTGGGACTGGAGGAGAAAGGACAAAAGCTCCTTTAAAGGTCTTGTCCTGTTGATCTGTGAGCAAGGAGGGATGAGTAAAGGATCCCCCCAGGAGGCTGCCTTCAGCAGTGGGGCTCCCAACTCACCAGTGCCTGTGGGGTACATAAGCCCCTACATAAACTCTTCCCCCTCCAGTACAATTTTCCCCCCAGGGCCCAAGTTCACAACTTCCACCACTCCAACCCTTGCAGTAAGAGTAAGCCCCAAGTACATTTTGGGGCTGGTTGCACAAGGAAAACTGCCTTTGTCTGGGGAACAAGGGTCCCTGCTCTTCTCAGGTGGATGCTCTCCTCCCCTTCCCCAGCAGCTGACAAGAGAGACAGGGCTGACAGCGGCTGGGGGAGCTCTGGCAGGACAGACTCAATCCCATGGAGAAACCATTCCAAAATCAACCAGAACTTAAAGGTGGACCTGGTAGGAAGTCTTAAAAGGCAGTGGAGAGTGGGTAGAGGCATCTGGTATGTGACATCTGCCTGGTGTTCTGTGCAGCCTTTAATGCCTATCACAAGGAAGGGCAGCTGTGCACTGGGGAGGCTGGGGACCAAGGTGTCCCTCCTCCCTGTGGAGATGGTGATGAAATACTAGTGATCAGTACACTTCAAATGAGCTAAGGAAGCTGGAGCCTGATCACTCTGCTCACTTGAGTCGTGCCCCTCCGTTTCCCCGGGACCACCATTTCACTCTGTCCGTGGCAGGATTTTTACCTCTGAACACTTTGATTCTGAGCCACATTCAATGCCTGCAGCATATTTTCCTAACGTGTCTGTAATGCAGCAGGGCTGTAGTAGCGCAGACAAGACCAAACCATTTCATACTTTGCTTAGCTCATTGTTACAGCTAAGCAGGCTCCTAACCACGAGCAGCTCAGTAGCATGCTGGCAGCCAGCAGCCTGGTTTTACACCCTGCTTATAGTACTGGTTTTCAGGGGAAAAATACCAATACCAAACCACCTATTTCACCAATGCATTTAAAAACCTTGATAGAAGTCCAGCGATAGCTGAGTGACCTCTCCCTGCTTTCTGGAGAGCTCCGGCTCCCTGCAGCAGCGCAGAGGGAGCAAACACTTCTAGTCCACACCGAGGCACTTGGGCAGTGATTTGTTTGACACCGAAAGGCACATAAGCACTGCCTGGCCAGGTTTTACTACAAGAGCTGCCTGTCTTGCACAATTGCTGGCTGCCAAAATGCCAGTGGAGCAAACTACCCTCCGGGAGCGGGTGAGAGCCTCTCCAACAACACCCCAGTGCTTCAGCATTTTGTCACGAGCAGCTTTTCCACTCGCGAGTCTTTCCTTCAGAAGGTCAGGACCTAAATCCACAGTGCTGACACTTTGTTCTACAGCTGAAAATTCAAAATATTTGTCTCTGGAACAAGCTGTTCTTTTGTTAAACCGGCTTCAGTGAACCAGGACTACGGAAATCAGCAGTCAGCGTTTGAATGGAAGTGGTGCTCTGCCTTTAACTTTACAATTCAATGCTGATAGTATGGGTGGGGGGTTAAAAAAGTACAATATAATACTTAAAATTAGAACCCAAATGCCCGGTGTGCCAGCATGGAACCTCTGGTTCCCTACACACCTCTGGTTCCCTACACACCTTCAATTTAGGAAATGTAGGAATTGTAGGATTCGGTTGCTGCTGTTCAGGGTTAGGTCTAAGGAAAACAAGTCAGGCAGCTGAAAACAGAGAGGGTAAACACAGCTAAAAAAAACCAGAGAGCAAGTCCTCACAGATCTTCTCCTAGCACTCAGTTCAGAGGGTGTTGCCCTCCGACTCAGTCCCATCGCTGCAGGCACGAAACGTGGTCCCACCTCGGAAGGCGAAAGGTGCTTTCGTACTCACCGTTCCCGGCAGATCCTCTGGCCAGCGACAGGGCAGAAAGCAGCGTGAGGAGGTTCTGCCTTCGCATGTTGCCTTGGCGGCACTCCCACCCGAGGGGCTCTTCGGCCGGCTCCCGGCTGCACCCGAACATTTACATTTCCTGTTTCCTGCCGGGGTGCATCTGAGCTGCATTTCTTCAGGAGATGGACTCTCTTTGATGGGTTTTAGGAAGTGATGTAATTCCGTCTGGGCCTGTCAAGCAAGTAATGATTGCAAAAGAATGAAGTGAAAAAAAAAAGAGGTTCCTTTTCAAGCACTAACTTGGCTGAAGTACCTCTGTGCGTTTATTTGGTTTACATGGCAAGGGTTCGGTAGCAGGGGGCCTACAGGGGTCACTTCTGTGAGAAGCTGCCAGAAGCTTCCCCATGTCCAACAGAGCCAATGCCAGCCGGTTCCAAGACGGACACACCGCTGGCCAACGCCAAGCCCGTCAGTGATGACAGCAGCACCTCTGAGATAACATATTTAAGAGGGGGGAAAAAGTTGCTGTGAAACAGTAACTGTAGCTGGAGAGAGGAGTGAGAACATGAGAGGAACAACTCTGCAAACACCAAGGTCAATGAAGAAGGAGGGGAAGGAGGTGCTCCAGGTGCTGGAGCAGAGATTCCCCTGCAGCCCATGGTGAAGACCATGGTGAGGCAGGCTGTCCCCCTGCAGCCCATGGAAGTCCACGGTGGAGTAGATACCCATCTGCAGCACATAGAGGACCCCACGCTGGAGCAGGTGGATGCCCAAAGTAGACTGTAACCCCCTGGGAAGCCAATACTGGAGCAGGCTCCTGGCAAGACCTGTTGAACCCCTGGAGAGAGGAGCCCATGCTGGAGCAGGTTTGCTGGCAGGACTCGTGACCCCCTGGGGGACCCACGCTGGAGCAGTTCCTGAGGGACTGCACCCTGTGGGAATGATTCACTTTGGAGAAGTTTGTGGCGGACTGTCTCCCATGGGAGGGACCCCACACTGGAGCAGGGAAAGAGTGTGAGGAACCCTCCCCCTGAGGAGGAAGGAGCAGCAGACACAATGTGTGATGAACTGACCACAACCCCCATTCCCCATCCCCCTGTGCTGCTGGCGGGNAGAGAAATCAGGAGTGAAGTTGAGCCTGGGGACAAGGGAGGGGGGGGGGGAAGGTGTTTTAAGGTTTGGGTTTATTTCTCATTACCCTTCTCTGATTTGATTGGTAATAAATTAAACTAATTTCCCCAAGTCGAGTCTGTTTTGCCCATGACAGTAATGGGTGAGTGATCTCTCCCTGCCCTTATCTCTACCCACGAACCTTTCGTTATGTTTTCCATCCCCTGCCCAGCTGAGGAGGGGAGTGATAGAGCAGCTTTGGTGGGCACCTGGCCACCAGCCAGGGTCAACCCACCATACTGCTGTATGTAATCATGCACCTACTCTCTCTGCTCTACTACTATCTATCTTGATCCACTTGCAGTGTCAAGGGACGAACATCACAGAAATACCAATCAGACACAGAAGATCATTTATGTGTGTTAGCAAGAAGGTTTTAGGTTGCTTTTTGGGGTGGTTGAGCAAGAAGATTCCAATAGTGCCTTCCTCCCTGCCTTGGTTTTCAAGCTCTAATTCTCCCCACAGCTTGGTGGGACACTGTGTGCATTTATAATCCCAAAAGGCAACCCCCAAGTGAGGCTGTCTCCAGCAAATGGGAAAACTGGCCGGTTTGCTTGGCAGCTTGTAACTGAGTATTTTGGGTTGATTTGAGGTGGGAAAGAGGGAAAAGCAAAAAACCACATCATTATTTGTTAGAAGCCAGTGGCTTAGCTGGAAAGCACTCACATGACAGTGTAATCATGGCTGTAGATGGCGGGGGACAGAAGGTCTTGAGCCCAACAGGATGCAGTGCCTGACATGGGGGTCCATGGTGCCATAGTTAATGGAGGAGGTGAGTGGGTAGTTAACTCCTGCCTCCCTTCCTACCACTCCTGATTTTCATTCTCCTCTGGCATTCTCTGGCTGGGTGTGCAGTCCATGGGGCATGGATGTGCCCTCCCCTTCTGCCCTATGCTCTGCATCTACTGCCCCGTGCTCTGTGCCTACTGCCCCACCACCACCCCCTCAGAAACACACGAGGGTCCACCATGGTCTCCACATGTCATTTGTCACCAGATAAGAGCAATGGAGGAGCTCAACATTAAAACCAACATTTTCAATCTTACTATATGGGGTGAGCCTAGCCAGAGCTCAGAATTTGGACCTGACTCTAAACCATACCTGTCCCCAGGCAGGGGGTGTGTTTGGAGCATAGGTTTGGTTTGTTCCACTGTACAAATAAGTACTAAGTCTGAAAGTGATCCCCCTGAGCCCAGAAGAGCTTGCAGCCCTCATTTCACTCTGGAGCATCCCAGGTTTTACATAAAATTTTCCAGTAATAGACTAAAGAAGAAGATACGTAAGCTACCAGTGTAGCAACGTCATGGTACTCCTCCTAGACATTAGTTTGTGTCAAAAGGTGATTTCTGGTGAATTAGTTGAAGCTGGCAACAGTGAATCTTTCTGTTCAAATTGGTGGGAGCTGCTGAAGCAACCAATTGTTGCTCTGCTTCTGCAGCTAATAATTTCTCTTAACACACTGATGCTTTTATAGGTCATCAGTTATAGTTGATTAGCTTGAGTAGCTGAGAAATTGGTCAGTGATTCATTTAATGATCAGTTTGTTAATAGATTTAAAACAGTTGAATGATTTAGTTAACTAAAAATCTGAACTGGTTGCTTAGTATTGTCAATGTACATTTATGCATTTCATAAAACAGTGTTGAAAAAAGCAAAGCAAAATTTAGACATTGCAGCTACAAGAAGATAAAGAGGAGCTCAGAGTTATGAAACCACTGACTAACTTATTAAATATTTTTAGGGAATACTCTTAAAATGATGCCACAGCCATACATGGCAATACTTCCCAGATAGAAGTGTTAGAGGTGAGACTTGTGAATGCTTTTAAGAATTTCCCATTAAAAAAATAACAGAAGTTTCAAGTATTAGTAATAGTGTCTAATTGATGCAGATACTTTTAATTATGAAAGCCCAGAAATCGAGGCTACCCAGGCATTTCCTGTGTGCTCAGAGGTGCCGTGGCCTTGTCTAGTCTGGCAATGAGAAAACTGATATCAGCTGCTGGGGCAACACGTGCAAGGACTGCCTGGGTTTTGATGAGCATAGACTCAGGCCCTAAGGCTGTTATTGTCCAGCCTCAGCTTTTCTTTAGCCTTAGTCAATAGTAGGCAAAGTCATGCTTTTTAACAGTATTTTTATCTGTCATTGATTTAATGCATAAAGGATGTGTTATCCTGCTTGCCATTTCTTCCCCATCTACTACCAGAGTTTGGCACTCTCAGTCTTTCCAATACCCCACAAGCTGCAAGCATTTTCTCTGTTTGTCTCACCCTGTGTTTTTGGGTGTTTTGTCCCATTCTGTAGACTCAGCCCAACTCACTCATTGCTTAACAAAACAGCCTAGCTAGAAAGACTGGAAAAGAGGAAAAGACTTATTGTTTTTATTTTGTATCTTTGCTGCATTTTTATCTCCTATTTCTAATGTACAAGACTATAACCTTTCCTCTTCTCCCTTCCAGCCTTCCTATATAGGTTGTAGCATTTCCCACACAGATTCTCATCAACTATTTTTCACACACATTCGGCTAACAATTCATCCCTGCGCCTTGAGGGCAAGATAGCCACCCACCGGTGTGTACCCCATTAGTGATTTCTAAGTCAAATTAAAGTTCAGGGAATATTACTTTGTGCCACATAACGTTTTAATGAGGACTTCAAGGTGATACAAAGACAGCTTGGCACGCAGTTGACTGTTTAAAATTAAAATGAAGAATTATAGAGAAAGAGAAATGAGGTATTTTGAATCGGACTGTCACGGAAGGTCCATTCCCACCAGCGCCGTGATTGTGCTGCCCCTGAAGCACTGCCAGCATGCTCCTTCCTGCCAGCCTGGGAAGCAAGGTTACTACCTTCGCCTACATGGTTGTCTTCAGCCACATGCTTCTCTCTTCACAGTATAAATACAGAAACCCAAAAGATATAGTGACAACCTTGCTGCAGAACAAACTTCTGCATTTGGAAACCCAGGTGGCTTGAGTCACAGATTATTTTTGTAAGAGCAGTAGATTGTATCTGATCATTTCACAGGCCTTAGTGCATTTCCTAGGATCCATAAAGCACTTTAGCATAAAGAAACTTTTTTTCACTGGTGAGCCAACTAAGTTTCCTGGGTGTTTTCAGTGTATGTTACCCAACTGGAAATATCTGCACACACTTTTGGTACTGTTTCATCAATTTTTATGTTATAAAGAGCATTTCTGACTGCCTAGCTAGGCTGTTTACTAATGTTCTTCCCTAATCAGAGGAAGTTTTGCATCATTGCGATTACAGGATGTCATCAGTGTGACATTTTCTGAAAAACAGAGCTGTTTTGTAATGCTGCAGCTACTTGACTCATGTTCTTCTTGTTCCTTTTTCCTACAACAACAATAACAACAGCTGAAGTTTTGAGAGTGCCAGAGCAAGCTGATGGTTAGTTATAGGGTTTATATTATATTATATTATATTATATTATATTATATTATATTATATTATATTATATTATATTATATTATATTATAAGCTTGTCTGCCGCAGATGTCAACAGCTAATCTGCCTGCTCTGAAGTGCAAGCAGGGGCTAGCACCAGTCAAGTTCTGCTAGTCTCTTGATGTCATTTTTCTGCCCCTGACAAATGTTGGGAATGGACAAGTCACTGTGAAAGAACAGGAAATTGCACAGCATTGCAATTCACTGCAACATAAAAATAAAAACAAACAACAAAAACAACAACCAAGCAAACAAGAAATTCCCCAAAACAAAGGAGGGTTTGCAAAGCCCACAGGGATCTTCTCAAGCCAGCCTGAGTGCCAGCTGCAATGGTGCTTCTGTGGGCTGCAAAGATAAGTAAGAGTTGCAGAATCACGGCTAAAACCCACAGCATCCTTGTGCAGAGACCTCCCGTGGATTTGAAACCGCATCCACAGTTGCACTTGTTTCAGAGCAAGCTTTGCCTGCGTGAGTTGTAGAAGATAAAGCTCTCTCTCCAGCAAACTCTCTCAATTCTGGATTATATGAAAAGACAAGCTACGCTTTATTTCAGCCACAGAGGTGCTTAAGAAAAAGATTTATACCTTTCTGAACTCAATGCCACCATTAAAAATTAGAACAACTCTTAGAACATTGAGATATTGGCCCTAACCGGGTATCATAAAATAATGTAACTAAAATTAGAGTCATAATACAAGCATAAAACCAAGTACCTGCCAGTTTTAAGCACCTCTCTGCTTAACTAGGCTTGTAAATTTCTGCTTTCTTTTATTATCTTTTCCCTTATTTTCTTCCTTACATGCAAAACAGGCCATTAAATCATGGCTATAATATTTCTGAGATTTCAATAGGAACAGAAAGAAAATACAGAATTATACTTGAGATATCCAGATGTTTGTATCAAAGTTTCCTTTAACAAAATGAAAAATGGATTAAAAGAGAGATTTCTAACACAAAAAAACTTCTCTGAAATGAAAAAGACTGCAGAGTGCAGCTAGGGAGCTGGCAGACTTATGTCGCAGTATAGCTGGATGCTTCATTTCTACTCTGTTTTTGGAAAGTGGCATATGGATTTAAAATTTTGCACATGCCAAAACCTTCCTAAGTTATTTGTAAAATCCTAAAATAGGCAATGCCTGTATTATATTGTAGTACTGACTGTGTATTGAAATATGCTTCCTCCTGGGGGCTCAGCTTTACTTTGGACAAAATCCACAGCTGAAGACTGCACTTCTGAAAGGACAACCTCTCTTCAGCGAAGTCATCTTCTTATTCAGTCATCAGAAAAACACAGAATGATTATGTGATGTAGGTAGTCCCAGGCAGTGCCTCCATCTAGCCTAAGTGTGGGGTTTGCACATGAAATCCTTCACCCACCAACTTCCAAGACTCCTACCATAGAAATGTAGGTGAGACTCCATTAAAGCTATCCTTGCCTCAATGCAGGCTGGATAAAGGTGGGATGAACCCCCAAAACTGCACCTTCACGGTTTGGTTTTTGGGGAAACTGTGCTTATCTCAGTGCTACCAGCTTTACCTTCCCTTCAGCAGCTCAGTATTAAGGGCCCTGTCCCTACTTTGCATTGTCTGAGAGCTCCCGATCTCTGTCAGCAGCTGTGCACCCCTCCCCCACCACCCTTTTCTGTCCCCCAAACTATCTGTTTTGACACGGAAAACCTAGGTGGTCAGTCCAGGAGGCTGTGCCCCACTTTACTTCAAAACTATTCAAAGCCCCCTCATGAGACATGAAGCCATAAGCATCTCAGACAAGTAACCAAAATCTACACAATACAATACTGAGAACCAAGTTTTCAGTCACTTTGATCAAATCTGACAGTACCACTGTTGTGACAGAAATCTACAATTTATTAATCTCTTCTGTTTGGAGCCTTTGAGGTCAGTGATGGAATGAGTCTGAAACTGAAATGCATAATTTTTTTAAAAAGGCTTGGGTCAGTTTCCTGATCTTTTTATGTATTAATAAATCAGGGTTTCACTCCTTTGCAGAGCAGCACAGGGAATTATTAATTAAAGGTTTGTCTTATTCCTTGAAAATAATCATGTAAATGATGTATTACAGTACTTGGGTTTAAGCTGGAATTAGAGACTGAATGATTTAAATATAAGTTGTCTGCAGAGTTGCAATGTATCCCAAACACTTTAGGTATAAATAACCCAAGATAACCTAAATTAAGGAACAAGTGTTTCATCAGGGCAGTGCAATTCTGTGGGCAGGAGAGGGTCTCCTTCCACTCCCTGCCAGACGTTGGGAAGACGCCTGATTAGAAGTGGACCCCAGAACTAGAGTTGCATGTGTGTGAACATAATGAGCTAGGAGGAAAAAATTGCTTCAGATGCCTTACAGCAGGGCAACAGTGTGTTCAAATGCCCATTCAGAACAGGAGCTGACTGCAGTCCCCAGTATCAGGAATAAAGTCTTTTTTGTATGGAAATGACTTCATAGGCACAGGAGGGGAGCAGACCTCACAGTACAGACAGATACAAGATGGACAATAAAATTGTAATGCTAAAAAGAGTATCTGTGCAATTTGGAAAAACACTTCAAAAAATGGAGATTATCTGTGACAGCTCCTGACAGCAAGAGAAGAAACATTGCCTCGGTACCCAGCTCAAGAATCAGGGCCTTGTCTGGCCACAGGCTTTCATGTGCCAGCTTAATTAATTCAAATGCAGTCAGCCACTTAAGTGAATAGGGGAATAAGCCGTCGGCCAGTGAATTATCTTTACTGCGTATCTTACACGGAAGTGCCTACTCATTAGCTGTCGCTTTCCAGTCAGTGATAGCTTAAGATTTGTCTTGAAAAAAACCCACAGTGCTCTATGGCAATGGACACATTTTTCTTAAAGAGAATAAAAAACGAGATTGATGAAGTAAAGGATTGAAAAAGCAAACATAAATCTGCCTCGGGTGTATTCACTGGTGAATTTAGTAAAATGAAGAGTAGAGAAACAAGGTACTTGAGGGGAAGTAAACTAGATTTTTTTTAAACCCTTCTTATTTTTATTTCTAGGGTGCTTCAACTGACTGATGGAAGGCTATTTTCTCAGCTGTGAATGACTCATAAGAAGAGAATAAAATCTGAAAAGCACATTCTTGCAGTAATACTCTACCATAAAAAACACAACAGCACATCCAAACTGTAATGTGAGTACTGAGATTTTTCCAGCCACACCTTAAGAATCTGAAGATAAACTTTGATGTCCTAAAATAATGTTGCTTAAATGTTGCTTGATACTTTTTTAGGCTGTGGCAGCTCTCATTTGATCCTCCCATCTAAGTCCCCTTCTCTGTTCCTGAATTAAAACGTTCTCTACTTTTTCTTTTGCATACTTTCACTGTAATTACTGAACTTTACTTCACAAATAGCTAATATAGAGTCCAGACTAAAAAGAAACATTAAAGACAAGCTTTTTTAAAGCTACTTAGATACCTTAAGATGCAAATAAGCATGAACTACTTTCAAGAGTATGGATATCTGATCTGGGGCAAGTTTGGTTCCTAGATACTTTGAAAAAGTGTATTTTCCTAGTTGGTCATTTAAACATTTTTAAACGGTCTAACCCAAGTGCCCAGTTCTAGTCCAGTGTTATGAACTACCCTTTAAAATCATGGAGATTGCCTCCAGTCCTGTCTTAGTCCAGCTTTGCAGAAGTTGTGCATATATTTAAGCATGTAAATAGCCCCAGTGGAATCAAAGAGACAGCATCCGCCTGAAAACCAGACACATATTAAAGGAAAATAGTATGATAGTCTGTAAAGAGATTGTATTTATAATGTGTATACAAGCAAGAGGCTAAATTAAGGCTGTTTGGATGGCTTTCAGCCTGCATTACAAGCATGTGCCTTTTTAACTTCAGGCCCCTGTACAGAAAAGCATTGATGCTCCTGAAGGCACTTTGCCCACTCTTTTACGCTAGTGGAAACTAGGACTGAAACAATGAACTGTAGGTGGTTACTTTAAAATGGGCCTAAGTATATTTTTGAAACATGATTTTTTTTAAAATATGCACTTAAAGTATTTTCTATAGCACTATATTGTTAATACTGGTTTGACCATCACAGATGCCAATCTGTGATGTGTCCCTTTGTCAGCGTGTTCATATTAAGCACATAGGTTGCTACCTCTACAAGTTTTATACAGCCTTTGCAATGCCAAGGATGCTATTTCAGGAATTTGTAGACTTCTGCATGTTATCTAAAATAATTCAGACACCATGCTGAAACCTGGAATGTCACGTATTTACACCTTCATTTTCAGTAGGCAATGTGAGTAGTATCTTGCCTACAATTCTTATTTCCCTAAAAACAGTGCCTTGTCCCAACATGTGGTGTATTTAATCACCGAGCAGCTACTCATGCAGGTGATAATAATTTTTTTGGTGATATTTTACTCATCCGTTGTGCCATTGGTCACAACCCAGGGAGAGATATGCTGAGTGGAGTTACGGCAGAAAGCACCACTTCTCATCACCCTGTGCTTAAATCTGTCAGTTCAGTGTGGCTGACCACAGTGCTGGAAGACCACCTGAAAAAAATAATCAGACTTTTTCTCTTGTGTCTTTTCTGCTGCTGTTTTTGTTTCTTTTTGTCTGAGATACGCCTTTCTCCATTATTCATGAGAAACTGTGCTGGTTTAATAAATGGTTGAAGTAAATTTATGGGCTCATTCACTTCATTTTGTTTGAATATGCAGAACGGTTCCATATTTAAGTTGCAATATAGCTGTCACTTAGTGAAACCTTAAGAATTTGATGAAGTTGTGCAAGTGCTGAGCTTACCAAAATGTCACTTAGTGAAACTTCATGAATTTGTATGAATTGTAGAAACATTTGCTTTGCCAAAATGTTGACAAGCAGCTGTCTATGTCCCCTTTCTCCTGCTTGAGTCCGGTATGGGGAGAAATCCTTTCCGAGCAGCTGAGTTTCATGTGCTGTAGCTCATTTTCAGGTAGGTTCATGTTTTGACTGGTATCTGTGATAGCAGTGCAAGTTGGCATACCTTCACTAAATTTTTTTTGGTTGCTGTAGAGAGCTGTAACAGTGAAATATGCTTCATTATGGACGAGGAGCCCAATTACATGCCATAATAGCACTATACAAACCAATACCCTTTGACTCCTGTGGCTCATTTCTATGTACCTCTCCATGCCACAGTCACACCTCTACACCAAAGTGTAAGTGCACCACATGTGGTGTGAGGTGAGGAGTTCCTGCATCTGACAGATTGGGGCAGAGTCTGGTTGGAGGACTGTGACTAGTGGAGTGCCTCAGGGGTCGGTACTGGGACCGGTGTTGTTCAATAT
>VZRW01004680.1:504491-553918 GCA_013398125.1 Aegotheles bennettii | reverse complement strand
TGCCCGTGCCGCAGAGGTCGGGAGTGCGGGGCGGGTCGGGGTCTGCCCATCGCCTCGCCTGCCTGCGGGGTTCCCAGGGGAGCCTCCGCGCCGCTCCGCGGGGTGGTGGCAGCCGGAGGGGGCGGGCAGGGCCTGGGCAGAAGGGGGTTCACGGGAGGGACAGGGAACCTCTGTGTCGGGGGGGGAAGGCGACTCTGGATGCTGCATAACTTCCATGCCCCTGGGACTTATTCCACACCCTGGCAATTACTGTTTTAAGTGTTCCAATTTGTATTTTGCAGCTGGCTTACTGTTCTTAAACTTGGAAACACTGTGGTGGTATGTGACAAGCAGCTGGTATTGTTTACAAACCATAAGCAATTCTTCTAGTGTTGCTTATAGTTCATCTCTGATCCAACATTTTCAACTGAAACCCCCTTGTAGACTTTGATCTGGCATCCCCTGAGCTGGATGTAGTTTCCATGTCTACTATTCTTAAACTTGGAAGCACTGTGGTGGTATGTGACAAGCAGCTGGTATTGTTTACAAACCATAAGCAATTCTTCTAGTGTTGCTTATAGTTCATCTCTGATCCAACATTTTCAACTGAAACCCCCTTGTAGACTTTGATCTGGCATCCCCTGAGCTGGATGTAGTTTCCATGGCTTAACATGTTTTTTATGCTTGGTGGAACTGGTAACAAGGAGTTAGCATTTGCAGTCAGTGCCTTTATTATCTAAGTGCTGATTCTCTAGAAAAGATAACAGGAGAGCTGTTTTTCAGGGCTGGAGAAGGATGTCATTCAGTCAGTGCAACTCCAAAACTAAATGGCTGTCTGAATCGTGTATGTGTTTTTACGTATGTGTTTGTACACACACACAGTTAAAATGTAAGGAATAAATAATACAGATGAACATTAACTTTGGAAAAATTGGAAGCTGAGGCAATATCTTAATCAGCTGCCTCTTTCTGTTTTGCTAGAAGCTGAAACCGTAGTGTGAGCCTGTGCCCTTGCTAACCTGGAGATGAAGAGAGCATTAAAGCACCTAGGGGCAGGCTGACCTAAAGCAGGGAGTGTGGAAGTTAGTGGCAGCCCTGTTCTCCAGTCCTTATCTCCATCATGACCTGTAACTTTCAAGCATAATTAGATTTTACATGTGGAGCAGCCAGGGAATTCAAGAGCATAAAGAGGAAACTATGGTGTGACTGCAGCAGAAAGTGTTTAATACAGTTCTTTAAGTTCTTCTTAAAAAAGCATTTTATCTTGATCTCGACTAGAACTAGTGATAGTATTCTTAGTTAGAAATTGAAATTGAGAAAATATACCTTAAATCACTATTTTCCACCAGCAGTTGCATTTTCCGCAGTGTTACAAAAGCTTTTATTGCTTATCTATACAGTGGAGTAATAAGACAACAATAAAAGTGTATAATAAACTTTATTTGGACAGACAGTATCTTGCTCTTACCTTATTGGCAATTAAATTAAGAGAAAAATTTAAGTGAAGGAGCCGGTGCATCCTGTTTAGAAAAGCAGATGTAATTGTTGAGAGTCCCATGGTTCTCCTTTTTGAGACCATAAATAATTTACTTAAGTAATGTAACTGTGTTAAGAATAAACCCCTTATGCAAAACACATTTATTGTTGATGAGATTTAATTCATATTTGCATGAATAAGCAAATATTAACTTGCCTTCTTCGTTAAAAGTCCATAAGCGTGCTCTTACAACCACTAATTACAGTTGGTTAAATGTTTCTGAAGTCTTCATCCTAGAGGAAGCTTAGTATGTTGTTTGTAAGTTTTTGCTTTGCTTTTTAGTTTGCCGGATGAAGAAATCCTACATAAATACCCAGGACTTAAAAATTGTGTGGTTGTATTTATGATGAGCAGAACTTAAAATGAGAGATGTTGTAATTTGGAACGCGCTTAAGGTGGTGTTGCCATGGGGGAAAGATTCTCAGTCTAATCTGTCTCTTCTGCACTACTCTGGTAAGGCGTTCATGTGAATTTGCAGAATTGATCTAATGGGGAAAAAAAATACAGTCCAAAGGGGCAGGAGTGATAAGAGCAGAGATTTCGGCTCAAATTTATGTCAGAATATGGATCGGGCGTGTTTTTTCCAAGTAGAACGTCTTTGACTTGGTGTAATTGCAGCTGATGGTAACAAATGTCCTGGTTCATGTGACAGTCACCTAGCAGGTTCTAAAGTTGTGGCTGCTTTAGCGAAAAAATAATCAATAATGGAGAATTCATGCTGTGCTGAAGATGAGCGAGCTCTTGTAAAGAAAAACCATCTCATAATGAGAAAATCAGGAGCTACTGAGATACAAAAGTCTATGTGCATTTCTGTAATGAAACATTAATTATAAGTAATACATGTATGTAGGTGCCATGTTTGCCAAAATTTCACACGATCATCTTAGCTTCCGAATCTTCATAAAAGTGTAAAAAGTTTTCATCCTTACATGCAGCGTTTGATGTTTGCATCCCCATTTTCTTTCTATAGAAGCAGTCGTCAGGGAGTTCAGTAGTTAAACTAGAATGTACAGTTAAACTTTTTACAAAAAACACCTTTAATCTACAGTTTTCCCCTTCTCACGTTTCACAGTTGTTCAGTGTGATCCTGCAGGGCTGTGTTGAAAGCGTTGATACTGCTTGCAGGAAGAGAATGCTATAAAAAAAAATGGGGAGGTTGGAACAGAAATGGTGAATTCATTTGGATTTTAAAAAAGTATTTGTCTTCACGCAGTGCCTTCTGCATGGGTTTGTGAGATGGTTCATGTCTCTAGATTAGGTCATTTCAACTTCTTAAGGCTATCAAGAAAATATTTCTGCTGCTTATAGCATTTAATAGTTTTAAACAGCATTACCATGGTATGTAACTTTATATGTGAGGTACAAACATAACTTCAGGATCACTCATGTGGTAAAATTGAGGCACAGATTGTCTTAACCAAGACTGCACTACAAGATGAATTTAGCTCTAACCAGCAGAGCAAAGAAATTGTAATTTTCTGGTCCGTAATGGAAATTTTTTATCTACTCAGAAATAAGCTCTTAAGCATGGAGGCTGTTTTCAACCACAAGCAGAGTTTGGACAGGACTGTGTGGAGAAGCAGCACCTCTGCTGTATGGTCTTTCATATTCCAAAGAAATTTAAAAAAAAAATAAGAAAGATATATAAAGAAGTTACACCTAATTACTTTGAAAGGAATTTTGTATTGGTCAGAGAAAAATCCAGCTTCATTCAGGTACAGCACTGAAGGAATTGTTTTTCTGTAGAAAATATTTGATGTTTACTGAAGTAAAGTAATAGGTTATCCAGTGTAATATGATCTAGATAGTCTAGATGGTTCCGTTTCTCATCCTTTGTGACCTTATTTTATTTCCCTTGTCATCCAAGCTGCTTACCGTATTAATTATTTGCTTTAATTAAAGTGTTTTATAGCTTGGGAAATTGAAATACAATATAGTGATCTCTCTATTTTTCTGAATCTGGTATGTGGCTGAACACATATAAAATGGCACATGACTTAATGAAGTCTTATGTGGCTACACTCAATACCGACTGACTGTTTAATTTTTAATGATTGGTCGTCTCCTCTCAGACAGCTGAGTGAATTGCAGTGTGAATTACCAGCTATTAGAAATCAAATTTAGATACTTTTCTTAAGATAAACTACATACTTCATATATCTTTCATGATCACTCTCCTCACAGAGTTGATTTCTTGGGTGTGTGCTCAGGGTTACTGACTTTCTTTGTCTCTCTATCGGTGAGATTTTTTAGAGGAGAAAATGAAAGGGATTCTGTTTCTGGTGAGGTGTAACAGACTGAACAGCTTACTAGGCTCCAGTGCCTTAGCATCACTATAAGCTTGCAGTGTTTGGATAAATCTCGTGTCTTAACAAAACTGTGATCTTTGCAATGGTAGGATGCAAGTGGTAGGTTGGTGTCTTGTTGCAGGTGACAGTAACTATCAGCTGGAAAACCTTGTTTGACTTCCCAGGTTTTCTGTTGCGGTCTGTGCGGGTACGGTTGCTTTGCCAATGGGAGCTTATTCTATAGGACTATGTTCCTGGTCTTGGTTAGATTTTGGAGAGCTAGAGACCTGGTCATCACCAAAAGAGGGAGGTTTTTCTTTGCTTTAGCAGAACTTGTAAAATAAATGTTCTCTGAAGGCCTACTTCAGTTTCTGTAAGGTGCAACATCCAGCTCCTGTCACATCAATTAATGCACACCAAACCTATTTTATTTTCAGGTATGTCAGAACGCAGCAATGAATCCACAACACTTGATGAATCTCATCCAGCTGCAGAAGAGGTCCAGTCTGACTCTGAGGTGATTGGGTGATAGTTATATTAGTGTGAAATCAACCAATTTCACAGTTTCAGACTGCCGGAAACTCTGACCTGCACAGTGAAGTTAGTATGGGGATATGAGTTTCATGCACATTATCTTGAATAGGTGGGTTTGCTTTTGAGAGACTATTAAGAACAACCCAATTAATTCATGACAAAGGATTATTTCAACCAGTAGTCTTCTGCTGTGCTGTGGTATTTGTTTTGTAAGCTGAATAGATTTAGGCAGGGTACAGTGTGAAATGTGTAGGTGCTGCAGGAAGGAACAGTTGGTACTTAAAAGACAGCAGTCTTTGAGTAGCCTCACTATAACAAGGCATTCTGCCTGCTGCTGGCTGGTGAATCTTTTTTCTGGGGAGCAGATACAGCTTACATCTTCATTGTGGAGAAGTCTGTGACTTTCTGAAATAATGAACAAATTCCTAAGGTTCTCAATAGTACTTAGGCAGTTGGGTGTGTTTGGGAGGCTGTTTCAAAAAGGTAAACAGTAAACATTTCCCTGGCATCTCTAGAGTGAGAATGACAAGAGATGGTGCTGACTTTGTTGCTATTAGAGTTTCAGTACCAGTGAGTTATTTTTAAACTTCTTATATAAACAGAATAATGATTCTGTAGATATTTAGTATTTCTCCAAATCTGTTATTTATAAAGAGATGTGCTAAGAAAAAAAGTTACTAAAGGATTAATATATTTTTTTTCTAAATAAAATATTGAGCTCAAACTTCATGATTTGCTTTACTGCTTATTTCATTCATGCTTAATACATCAATGCAAATTTAGGAACTTCTTTATATTTACTTTAGACCCTTCCTATGGATGATAAATTTTCTTGTGAGGGTGCAGTTTCTTTATAGACTTAGTTTAAATCAGCTGTGGGCTGCACTTGCCGGAGGGACACTTCATTTAGCAGTTGTACAGTTTTAATGGAAATACCGTTGTGATTTGGTGGTTCAGTTTTCTCTCAGATCAGTAAGCTTACCAAGATGGTGTGAGGCTGCAGGAACGTGGATCCAGAGATAAAGAGAAATGGCCACTGATTTGGGCAGTAGCCTACAGCTAAAGTGTTTTAAGGTACTGCACTGCTGAAGTAAGCTGGTTCTGTGAGAGAGAGCAGTCCTTCATTTGTAGTAGTGTGTTATTGTGTTATTACCCCCTCTGTTCTGTAGGTGTAAGTGTTGGACCTGTGTGATGAACTTTTAGAGAACTGATTTGAGTGGAAAAATGATTCATCCCCTTTTTGGGCATAGGTCTCTCTTTTAACCTGCTGGGTTTCAGCAGTTGTTTGCTGGATACATTGCTCTGGCCCAGGGAAGAGTTGGGAGAATGGGGGAAGAGTTAGGGGTTAAGGAGAATAAAAAAAAAGGGGGAGCGGGACAAGAACTTGTTCTTAGCAGCTTGGCTTAGTTGGCTTGCTAGCTTAGACTGATGACTAAAATGCAGATGGTGATTTCTTGTTAGGGCTGAGCCAAGTTATCAGTCGATAGACCACTTCCCTTTTTCAGCTGCTCACTTCTTGTCTTGGCTGCTTGTCTGACCTCACTGCAGCCTGATTCAACTCACTGAAACTGGGGAAAATACCTGGTGAAAAGGTTTATTGTCAGGCTAGTGAGTTGAGTCTGGTTGCTTTGCAGTCAGGTGAGTGGCAGGCATCTGTTGTGATTGGCAGGTGGGACACTGAGGCTAATGGTAGGTGTTAGAAAAGGGGAGCAGTGAAAAGTCCTCCTGTCAGCAATAAAACTGAAGTTAGCGAGTAATTTTTTGCTTTCTCTGAAGTTGATATGTAAGTTCACCTCAGTAGAAACGCCTAAAAGACCCTATGAATTGTGTCTAGGCCTTTTTAGATTTCATGAGTTGTCCAGAGAAGCTGACAATTTTTTGTTTTCTAATACGTGTATTTGTTAGAGACATGTGTGCATGTGTGTGAGCATGTACATCTGAATAAATGCATAAACATATATCATTGTACAGTATCAGCAAAATTATTTGAGATTGTGGATGAGGAGCACCCAAGCCAAGTATTTGCTTTGCCTTTAATTAAATTTGGAGGTGCAGTTTTGTTTGTTATCCCTGCCAAATGAAAAATACCTCCTGATGGTTCAGGACTGCCCCTTGACACTTGTTTTCTGACAATTTTCAGAAAGAACAGAAATGGCTATGTTAGCCTGTGCTAATGTTTCAGGTAGCTGTGACAGGCCAAGCATTTTGAAAAATACCTCACTTTACCATGTGAAGTAGAAGTATAGTTCCTGGCAGTCTTGGAGTTTAGGCAGATGTGAGGTTTAGAGCAAGCTTAAGCAGCTTGAGCTATTGGACTGATTTCTTAAATTGAAGTCTAATATGGCAGGTAGCTAGGAACATTTGATCTGATGGTGTTGTATAGCAGCTCCCTGTGAGGAGCACGGGGTTCTTGGTGATCCTTGCGGGTCCCTTCCAACTCGAGATATTCTATGAAATGGAACAAATTACTGTTTTAAAAGTACTGATAAAATAAACATAGACCTTTTGGCGTGCTCCAATATTTTCATTTACTTCAAGGCTATGAGTTTTGAGTTTGTTCTGTTGTATGAAGAATGACTGAAAATAAAGCCCTTCTGTGTTCTATATCTGACTTTATGAAGAATTTGGTGTGCTAGGCTGATGTGAATATATGGCATGCGAGTTGTTCCTTCCTGGTGCTGAAAGAAGGCACTTACTGGATTTTAAATGAGGGACTGATGGGGTAAGTTAGTGTGTTATAAAGTCTTTTTTTTTCCTGGAACTTACAGCACACTGACTTCTTCTTAAATTATTTGAAATCTTTTTTCTGTGTATTTAGATTTTTTTTTCAAAAGCAGTGCCTAAATATTTAGCTTCTTGTGTTAGGGAAGTGTTTCAGAAAGCACTATGTTTGAAAGAGTAGCTTTCAATTCAGTTTTAAGTTAGTTGTAGAGAGAGCCTTGATCCTTAAAAGGGGAAAATGTAACAAAAGCCTCAGATGGTTTTTCAAGGGTGTGCATCTACAGATTGTAGTTCATATGTATGGTTCTTGGAGTGGCCTTGTCTTTTCTATATGGGTAAAAGGCAGCATTTACACAGAACTCAATAGACTTCAATCTCCTTGTTTTTTTGGTTTTACACTTTCAGAAATGTAAATCGGATTTTTAGGTACCAAATAATGTTTGAGTAGTCAGCTCTGCTTCAAAAGACCACCAGTGGTGAAGTCTCAATAATTTACAGTCTTTGGAAGAGTTATGGTGACATAACTTTGCAAGCGATCTGGAGTTAGAGGAGCGGGTTTATTGAAGCCCACAGTCAGTGATTAGTTAGAAAAAAAGCTTGGGAGGCCTCAAAGCTTACTAAGGAGATCAAGCTTGCAAATGTAAATGAAGTTGTGATAGGTGAAAGTGGGGGAAATATTAGCAATGAAGTATCACAACTAAGAATTGCCAATTAATGTCAATTGCATCTTGAGTACTGTGTCCAGTTCTGGGCCCCTCAGTTCAAGAAGGACAGGGAACTGCTTGAGAGAGTCCAGCTCAGAGTCACAAAGATGATGAAGGGAGTGGAACATCTCCCTAATGAGGAAAGGCTGAGGGAGCTGGGTCTCTTTAGCTTGGAGGAGACTGAGGGGTGACCTCATTAATGTTTATGAATATGTAAAGGGGAAGTGTCAGGAGGATGGAGACAGGCTCTTCTCAGTGGTGTCCAGTGATAGGACAAGGGGGAACGGGTGCAAGTTGGAACATAGGAGGTTCCAGGTGAACATAAGGAAGAACTTCTTTCCTGTGAGAGTGCCAGAGCACTGGACCAGGCTGCCCAGAGAGGTTGTGGAGTCTCCTTGGCTGGAGACATTCAAACCCCGCCTGGATGCGTTCCTGTGTGATGGACTCTAGGTGACCCTGCTCTGGCAGGGGGGTTGGACTGGATGATCTTTCGAGGTCTCTTCCAACTCCTGACATTCTGTGATTCTGTGATTTAAGAATGATGCAGGTGTTCCTAAGTACCAGTAAAATCTTTTTGTTATATGAATATCCTGTAAAAGCTTCAGATGTGATTGGAGAAGCTGCTGGTACTTCAGCCTGATCTGAGGCTGGGCCCCTTCCTGACCCTTTGACTGAAAAGAACTGATTCAGTTTGATTTAGGAGCTTTAAGGGAAGAAAGCACCTATTCTCAAGTACATGTGTGCCGTGCTAGTCTTGTGGAGGTGCATGGGCTGGTTTGAAGACTTTAGACAACTTTTATGTAAGTAATTGAACTACTTTGTTTGTGTGTCTTATTTTACTACTGTTTACACTTCAGTTGACTAATGGAGCTGTCTTGCATAGTTAGGGGTAGCTCTTGAGAGGGCTGAAATTTTCAGTTTCTCTTAGTTTTGGAGAGTGTTAGGGTGCCCTTCCCGCTTCAGGTGCTTGTAAACAATGTGCATTTCTTCTGGGAATGTCTCTTCTAGGTTATACCTTAGGTCATTCTTGAAAGCAGTAGTTTCACAGCTGCTGCTAATGTTCATAATGCCAGAGCTGCATTTTGAAATTTAGCTTTGATTCTTGGATTGCATTGGTGTGTCAAGTTCTTGTTTCTGCATTTCAGTTCAGATCTTCTGCTACTGACCGAATGAGAATTGCATAGCATCAGTTTAGCCAGAAGGTGGCAATATGTTATGATAAAATAAGAAGCCAGTAAACTATTTTAAAGTTTGGAATCATTACTTTTCTTTTTGTAACACATGATCAGACTCGTTGCACTTCTCTAATATTTCTTGCTTATCATTAGCTAGTACAATTTTTTAGTTTTATTAGCCAAGCTCACTTTTTTTATTGTTTGAGATACGTTGTTTGAGATAGGTAAAGTACTCTAAGGGTCAAGTGTGCGTAGAAACTATTTGTCTAGCCCCACGTGTCTCATTTGTGTCTGGCACCCCCCACCCCCCATATTAATGGGTTCAATTTTAATGTTTCTTTTCCCTTGGATCTTGAAGCTTTAAATTACTTCTGTCTGAGCTGTGCTAGCATATTGGTGTGATTTGGGTATGTAATTAAGTGAATGTGTACAGACCTAGTATATTAGAGTAATACCAATAGGAGTTTGAAATAAAGATCATCTGCTTGAAATCTATGCGTAAATATTTTCATATTTGGAAATTATAAGACAAATACTAACCTGTTTCTTCTTATACTATAGGAAGGTACAATGGCTCAAGAGTCTCCCAGAAATTCAGCGGCAGAAATTCCTGTGACTAGCAATGGACAGCTGGAAGATTCTCATGAGCACAGCTTTAACAGGGTAAGAATTTTCTTTGCTGTCTAACAACACACCGTTATCAGAAATGCTGAGATTACAATGCAAGGCATAGCAGACTTCACTTGACATATTCTAGAGCTTTAGTGGAAAACCTCCTTTAAAGCTCGCAAATTATTGTTAAAGTTGACATAACATAATGTTAAAGTTGACATAACATAATGCACATTGCAATAACCTTTTTTGTATAAAAACTGTATTAGTAGTGGAAATATTTCTGAGCATGGAATAACGTAAAGAATTGGCTGCTCTGTAATGCACAATCAAGTGCATATGCTTCTACATTCTTGTCTGTGATCCTTGAGGATACTGATTTTTAATCTGACAATCTTGCTCATTAAACAGGACAACAAGCATTTTTAAAATATGAGGCTTAACAGGTCCTGTGAATTCAGGCTATCAAATCCTACTTTTTTACTGAAGAAGTATCAAATTGTTTGAGGCAAGCTGCTTCTAAGTTTAGAGGCAACATGCCTAAAAGTAAAGATAGTCACATTCTGATGTGAAAGTGTAAACAGGAGAGAAGTAACTTTTCTTGTGTTGAAACTGAAAAGCTACAACTGTATTGCTGTATGCTATATAGATGAGATGCAGCAGAATGTTATTTGTTGCATGTTGAAAAAAAGTTGCACTTCCATAATAATCTGTCTGCAGTTTTGAGTTCTTCCCCTAAACTTTGATGCTTTTTACTATCCATTCTGCCTTGTGTTTGGCTGTCCAGCAGAGGGTGCTATGGTGTAGCTTATGGGATAGGGAGTTAATTTTCTTTAATTTTATTTTTATTTTGCTTTTCAGTTGGAAATAGGAAATATTCACATTTATTTGATATCTGTGGAGACTTAGATTTTTTAAGGAAATCCCTGAGCTTTAACAGTCCCGTGCAGGATAATTTCTAACAGAAATACTGAGCAGAACTTCAATGTTTTATTCTGCCCTACTAAAATGCTGATTAAAGGGGGGAAACCTTCATAAGCTTGGAAAAAAAATTACGTATACATCCTGAATATTGGCAAAATAAGCATCTGCCTAATTTTGTTTTGTGGTTTTAGCTTTAGTAGAAAAAATCCTTCAAAGCTGATAAATTACTGTTAAAATTGACTTGAAAGTGAAGCAGATGCTGCACACTACAATAATGTTTTTGTATGAAAAGTGTATTAGTAGTGGCAATCTTTTTCTGAGTGTTAAGTAGTGTAAAGTATTGGGTGCTTTGTAATGCACAATCAAGTGTATGCATTTCTAATTATTGACTCTAAGCCTTGAGGATACTGATTTTTAATCCAGCAATTTTCATAAAACAGGAAATCAATAATTTAAATATATATTAAAAAAAATACATCCTGAAAACAGCATTGGAGATCATTTGACTATGATTGTAGGGTAGCTTTATAGTGAGCATTGCTGTAAAAAAGTATAAAACTTCATGAGATGGAAATGCATCCATAGTAGAGCTCTTAAAAACACTGCAGTTATTACTGGGCATTTTTTCTACTTCTCCTGAATGGGCGATGATTATTTTTTTAGCACTGCAATGAGGAAAGAAAGGCTTATGTTTCCTTAGATTTGTCATTCAACTAAGATCTACCAGCAGCATAATGTAAAAACTAGCGGGATGTTTAATGGTATAAAGTTAAAGCAAAGTCTTGATAAAGATGTACCTATGTTTAGGGGAGGCAACAAAAATATGCCTTGAAGTGGCAGTGATTTTTGGGTTCATCTGGAAGTAGAGAAACAGATTTAGTATTTCTATGCCTGATGATCTTGATGCTGCTGTGAGTGCTAAGTTATCTTTTCCATATGAAATAATTGCTTCCTCAGTTCTTCAGTAGTGCATCCAATACTTATTTATTAGTTGCAGAAAATGGAACTTGCACTCTTGTTGATTGGGTCAGAGCCCTTGTTCAGTCAAAATATAATCACCGTTTTCTATGGAAAGTTGAAATGTTAAGTTAGTGATTGTCTATGGCCACATAAAAGTTGAGGTTTTTTACTGGTGTACTAATTATCTTGCTGGCTTGGAGTTAACTGGATCTTGAAATTTCCACTTTCAAAAAAATGGGTCATATATTTGGTAGAGTTGCAGAAAATGTATGCTATGCAAGCATGGTTGTGTTTGCTGCTGTAATTATTTTCACAATGTTTATTCTGAGATCAATGAAGATGAATTGCACTTAAAATATTTTTTGGAAGAGTCTTGTACAAGTTAACACCTGCATATTAGACCTAAACCCAGAATATGTGATAATCGGAGCTTCTTATAAACAAAACAAAGAAAATAAACTTCTTGGAGTTAACATCTAGGTCTGTTTACTAATCTGTTAGTCTCGAATTCTAGTATTTAGCTTCTATTCATCTTGTTTTGTTTGTTATTTCTAATGCTTTAATGCTACACTTTCTCTTTTTTTCCTTGCCAGGTAATTTTTTGTTTTAACCTAAAGCAATATGCGTTGCACCACAAAATTTCTGTGCCAAGTTTTCAGGGGTCTTTTTTTCTTATCAGTTTATGGAAATGGGCAGCCAAGTACTGATTTTTAAGATGTCACTTATTAAAGGGGCACGAAACCATTACCACTTTAAGTTGTACTGTTACCACAGTGCTCAGTAAAAGCATGTGACCGCAGTAGAGTATAAAGCACTCAAACTCCCAATATACTGATTTCAATTACACCTTCTTGGGAAGCTGGGGAACAAGGTTACTTTAGTTTCTTCTTTTCTTACTGTTATGGTCAGGGAGCTGTTCATCTATGTGTTGTACAATTCAGATGTAAGCAATAAAACATAATTTATCCTGCATTTTTTTTATTTGGTCTTTTACAGCTGTTTTGCAACAAATACTCGAGCAGCTTTGGTTGTATGTTTTTGATAGACTGAGTAAAGAGGTAGTTGTACAACCTTTTCTTCGGGGTTCTTTAATTATAAAACTAAACTTTCCTCTAGACTCACATTCTATTTAGTACTTCCATCAGACCTCATCCATATTATAGCGTGGCCAGCCAGTCAAGGGAGGGGATTGTCCCGCTCTACTCTGCACTGGTGCAGCCTCACCTCAGGTACTGTGTGCAGTTCTGGGCTCCACAGTTCAAAAAGGACATCAAACTACTGGAGCACGTCCACAGGGCCACGAGGATGGTGAAGGGCCTAGAAGGGATGACCTATGAAGAGCTGCTGAGGTCTCTTGGATTATTCAGCCTGGAGAAGAGGAGGCTGAGGGGTGACCTCATTGCAGTCTATGGCTTCCTCACAAGGGGAAGAGAAGGGACGGGTACCGATCTCTTCACTCCTGTGACCAGTGACAGGACTCGGGGTAACAGCAGGAAGCTGAGTCAGGGGAGGTTTAGGTTAGATATCAGGAAAAGGTTTTTTACCCAGAGGGTGACTGAGCACTGGAACAGGCTCCCCAGGGCAGTGGTCACAGCACTGAGTCTGACTGAGTTCAAGAAGTGTTTGGATGATGCTCTCAGGCACGTGGTGTGACTCCTGGGGTGTCCTACACAGGGACAGGAGTTGGACTTGATGATCCTGGAGGGTCCCTTCCTACTCGACATGTTCTATGATTCTATAATAAGCTGCTCTGGCATGAAAATACATGTTTATTTTCCAACAAATGCAGTATTTGTGTGTACTCAAGCATGAGAAGTATTTCATTTTGCAAGGCAATGCAGTGCAAATGTGTTTACCTTGAAATGGCAAGTAGGGTTGTTCCTTCTTTGAAGAAAAATGCCATTAGTTGTGCAGAATATCAGACAGTGTAGATTGCCATAATGTCATTAATTTCAGAAGGAAGCATGTTAGTTCCAGTCTTGTGGGACTGTGATATAGCACTGCTTGATGCATCGTCTTGGTTCCTTGTGTTTTAAGAAAAAGAATCAAAAGCATATTTATAAGGTAACTTAAATGTGTTTGCCTAACTGTAAAGTCTTATTCAAAAATAAGCTGCTGCATTCTAATTCTGTCTTGTTTGTAGTAATAAGAGATGCCTGTGGAATTCTGACAAGTTTTGTCCTGCCTGTATGATGGATGGAAACATTTTTTAACTAAAAAGCCTGTAGCTTCAGTTGTCATCGAATGAAATGTCTAAAGTCTTTTCATTATAAAAAAGCTTGACCCAGTGCTTTGCAGCTCTCCAAGCTCTGGAGGAACTCACTTGAGCTTAAAAACTTGGTGTATGGAACCGTTTGCCCATGTTTGTTAGTCTATCTTAACAGGACTGCAGCATTTCCTAATAAAACATGTTTTTCTTACTACTATGTACAAGAAAACTTAACAAAAAAGTCTTGCTGGTTTATATTAGTCACTGATTTATTTCACTTATCCCTGACTTCTAGAATATAATTTTCTTCCCATGTTGTTATAATTATGTGATTTAGAATAGTGGTGTTTTGTCACTGAGAGGATTGAGATCTGAGAACTGTGGGAAGGAGTGAGGAAATACATTATTGAATTAGGAATAATGTGCCATAGAGTGTGAAATCTGCATAGGAAAAATTAACTAAATTACTCAAAAAACTGGTCCACCTGTAAAGAGATTCAGACAGCTGTAAGCTATTTGTTATGTTTAAATTATTGTACAAAATCTGTATGAAGTTCTTATCAGTCTGAGTCTGTAAAATTATTGTTCCATTGGTTCCTTTCACTTTCAAGTGTAGACTCTCTTCTGCTGGCTTGTTTGTACTCTTAGGGGGACAAAACTGTTATTAAACATATATATATATATAATACTAGTAGTAACCTTTAGGCTGCAAAAGATAAATTAAGTTTGTTGTGAGTCTTCAATTTATCTATTAGAATTATGAAATAAGGTCTGGGATCTGATGGATCTGAGTGCATGTGTTCAGTATCTTGTTCTGTAATTTACTTGCCAGACTGCATAAAGAGAGAAGGTCAATTCTTTTTTATCTCTTTTTGGAAGACAAGACAGCAGCCTTGTCACTCACATTCTACCTGAAACGTCTGAGTTCATCTCTTAAGTTTTGCTATGTTGGCTGGTATAGTTAGATTTTACTTTGGACAATTACATTTTAATTTTTGTACACATTTAAAATATATTTGTGCGTCAGTTCTAGAAAACTGTTTATAGGAGATGAAACTATTTTTTGTTACGTGATCTGCTTCACACAGTCTAACACTCATATTTTTGGTTTTTAAATCATGAGAAGGGAAACTAATTTAAAATTGGACTGTAGTATGACATTAGGGAAGCCAAAAGCAATGTAGTAGAAGAAGGGGTCTTCTGAGTGAAGAGCAATGTATTTGTCACTTGTAGAGCAAAGCCTTTAGCTCTTCTTCCATTTATTTTTATGCTTGAATTTATATTAATGTGAGGATCTAGTGGCTTACTTAATGGAAAATAGGAGCTGAGTCATACATAATAAGGCAAAGAGAAGAAAATGCTGAATACATACAAGGAGCTGAATTAGGGTAAGAAATTAAAGTTCAGAGCCAGTCATCTTATTGGATAGATGTTAGGTCAAACTACATAACATTTTGTTTCATGGGGCTTACAATCCTTAAAACTTTAAACTGTGAACTTTACAATAAGATGTGCTGAAAATTTTTCATAAAGGCAACTTGAGTGGTTTTATTGAAAATGTCATCCATCATTAACGAGTAAAGGAACATATGATTGCTCCCAGCTTGGTTGCTCCACTTTTAATGGACTCCTTGAACTAGCTAGTGATACGGGGTCTTTAAGATACCTTTATTCAAGGTAGTAAAGTCAAGTAAAACTGTATCTTTTAAACTTACTGTTGGTACTAAGCAAAAGATAATGCTTAGCCATGCACTAATAATAGACTAACATATCTAAGACACTAATACATGTTGTTTGCCTACTTGCTTCTTGGTTTCTACTAAGCTTTGGCGAAGAAAGTGAGCTTCTGCTAAGCAAGCTTCAGCTAAATTTTGGCTAAGTAAGCTTTGGCTAAATTTTCACTAAGTGAGCTGTTACTAAATTTATACTAAGCTAAGCTGCTACTAAGCTAGCTGCTACTAAATTTCTGCTAAGCTAGTTTCTGCTGGTGAAGAAACAATACAGTTCTGGTATCTCTCTTCTCTTGATTTTAGATTATTATGGAGAGCATGGATAGGAAGTAATTTTTTGGAAATAATCTTGTAATTCAGCCAACATTCCTTCTGAGCAACATGCATTCTGAACAGCTTCTTTGCTGTGTCTGTCTACTGTCTCAACAGGATTGATATGTCAGAAATTCATACTGGTTCATCTAGATGATCAGGATAATAAACTGATGAATATCCCTGTTAGGGTCATGTAAATAAGACGAACCTTACTAAAAGTTTAATATAGTGATTTGAACTAATTAAAATGGGATTTTTAACAAAGGGTTAAGGTGGTTTAAGTGTTCTATACAATATAGGTTTGCACTACCTTGACTAGACCAAATTAAGCTAGTGCCGCTGTTCTGTTCACCTGTATTTTGTGCTTTTGCTTCTTTGAGCCTTTAGCATGCTAAATGGCTGAGGATAGGGTAGGTAATCCAGCTTTTTGACTTCTTGGGGATCTTCAGAGCTGTAGGGGTTTTACACCTCTATCTATGGTTCTCAGTGAAGTTACAATAATAAAATACTTTTGCTAGATAATAATTGCATAAACATGCAATGGTTTCAGCCTCATACAATTGAAAATTATGAAGGAAACTGTGTGTGTGTGTGATGGTGATCCCTTAACAGATTCGTGGTTTTGAAATGTATTAACAAATTTTTATGAGTTCTGAAGACTTGATTTCACTTTTACGAAGAAGGGGGAAAATCACTTGAGTTTGAAAGTAGATCTTCTGATCATCAAAATCTTCCTCCTAGCGAGAAGAGCAATAGATAGTCAAAATACAGTTACCCTATTGTAGTAGGGGAATCTGTCTTCACTCCCTGTGTTCTAACAGCAAACCTACATTTGGGGGGAACGAAAAAGAAAGCTATTTACATTGCTTTCTTACCACTCTTAAAATCTCCTTAAGTACTGTTGTACCTTCTCTTAAACATGGAGTTTTGTGCAAGCCTTTTCTTACTCTTAAGACTGTTTCAAAATTATCCTTCTTTGTGAGTTATTGAAGGGATGGATTGCTTTGTCAGAATGATTACAGATTTTTGGGTAGCTTTTTTGCTTACCTACACTTATGTGTGTGTGTGAGTAAGCAAAATCAGACGCAGAAATGGCAGATTAAGAATTGAAGTTTGCATGCAGAAGCATGTCTCCACTGAACAGTTAAGCTACAAAAAGTTGGTCTACTGATGATCACTGACTTTTTGGTGACAATTCTGGTTATGTATAAATCGACAAATGGTAAATCTTTTTTTAAATTAACGTGCAAGGATATCTTTCTTTGGCAAGGGTGTATTTCAGCTCTTAATATGGGTATTTAAAAATGGGTTTGAATGCAGTTCTTTACACTGAATTTTGCCTTTTTGCCAATGAAAAAAGTGTAGATATCTTTGGACAAATGTGTTTGTGTACATATACATACATATGTATATATTTATGTAAAGAAACGTGATGTGTATTTATACACAATAGCAGATCTTAATAATCTTCATAATCCAAATATTAGGTTTTTATTTAAGAGAAGGTTGTGTTGTAATAGTCTGATTTATTTAACTCTGTAGTATGTTCAGTCTATGTTTAGATTCGAGTTAGAATTAAACTGAATGTACAGCAGTAGTACAATTGCTTAAGTTTATACCTAAACTTTTGTCTTTACAAAGCAGATGTTCTGCATTTTAACCTTTAAATACAGATGATTGCTTAGATTCCTGTTGCAGACGTGCTTAAGCAGGTTAGCTGTCTACATTTCTTTGGCTACAGATTGAGATATTTCTGAAAACTTTACAAGATGCCAAGGTGCCCTTGGGAAAAAAAAATTGATGGCATGTCCTTTTTGTTCAATCAGTGCATCTTCTCTTCAGTCTGGTTATCCCTTTTCAAGCCTCTCTGCTACTGGCTTGCTACATTTTGAGTTTAATGGACTCTGTTAGCTAAACTAAGTTGAGACATAGGCTTTCCAGCATACCACCAACTGCAAGTACTTCAATGGAAGCAACAGTGTTAAGTCAGCTGTGAAGACTGAAAACAGTGTGTATCCAATGTTGTGGTGTGCTTAATTTGTGAGATCAGGTTCTGCATGTGACTACTGTTTGTTGTTCATGCTGTTTGTTTTTCCTTTTTTCTTTTTGGTATAATGCTTCAGATACACAAATATAGCATAATCTATTATTAAATAGCCAGTTCATGTGAGTGAAAGTATGGCTATACAAGTTGGTTGCTCTGATTGCAGGACTATCCTGGGTTTTCAGTGTCAACAAGATTTCTGTTCTGCTGGAATTCATATGTTTGTAGCTCTTCCTTTCCCCCTCCTCCCAGGAGGGAAAGCTATTTCTTGTTTAGAGTGATTTATTTATTTATTTATGTGAATCTTTAACATTGTAATAGTTGCTTCCACATTTTTAGGTTGTAAAAATGTTGTCTGCTCTTAGTTGTAGATCATTCTGTACCCCTGTCAATTTTTAACTGGAAACATTATTAAACTGTTACAGTTGTTTGGACCAGTTTCAGACCACATAACATGATGTTGTGGGCTGTATTTTTGGTTACTGCTGCTCTGAGATAGAATTTTAGTTGTTCGTCAGCATGAAAATATTTCTAGAAGAAATACACAGTCTATATTTATTGTTTCTCACTCATTTATGTTTTATTTGTGCATAGAATGCTGTGACATCAGTGAAGACATTCCAGGCTAAAGGCAGAATTGCTTCTCTGAGAGCTGCTGAAAGTGCATTATGATACTTTTTGTGTCACTTATCTGTTTTTTTTACATTAACTTTTCATTTTTATTAAAATATTTCCAAGGACTTGAAATGTTCGTTACCAGTTGGACTTGGACTTTCTGAAACCAAAATAACATCTCATGGCTTTGATAGCACCAAAGAGGGAGTGGTTGAGGCAGGACCATTTCCAGCTAAAGGTAACCAATTTTTTTTATTTATTGATTTCTCAATTTAAAATCTATAAGCATGTTTTCATATGGTCAGGAATACAATGTTCTATAGCTGCTTTGAGCATTTTGGTGTAAATGGACACATTGAGATATGCTTTAGTGACAACTTGTTTACCTTCTCTAGTAGCTGGGTTGTTAAAATAGAGAATATCTGGTACATTTGTACTATCTGTCAAGGGACTAGTGGAAACTATTTAGTGTTAAATTGGTTTGCATTTACAGGAAGGGAAGTCCTTCAAGTGGTGTCAGATTGGAGAGTGTTAGTATTGCATTGCATTGAAGTTTTCTTTAAACATTGCAGGTATTGTTCTGGTTTGAAACATAACTGGAGAGTTATTTATTTCTTGATACACAGTTCACTTACCTGGAGCGGATTAATGAGTGGAATTATTTTCTGTTGCCCCCAAGACTTCTCTCTTTCTTTTTTTTTTGTTATAGTGCATGTATTACTTGAATGTATTGTTGTTAGGAGTGACAATGCTTTGGGTCCCTTTTTTTCAGGTACTGCTTAATAAAAAAGTGTCTGTTCTTGTAGTTTCTCAGCACAGAGTTGTGGTTGTTTCTAATAGAAGCATTTTAGTTAATTAATATTGAATTCACTA
This sequence comes from Aegotheles bennettii, assembly GCA_013398125.1. Classification (NCBI taxonomy): domain Eukaryota; kingdom Metazoa; phylum Chordata; class Aves; order Caprimulgiformes; family Aegothelidae; genus Aegotheles; species Aegotheles bennettii. The sequence continues at coordinate 534,698 of VZRW01004680.1, read as the reverse complement.
TGCAAGTATTAATGTGTGTTTTAAAGAATCTAAGCTAGCATTAAACAATGAGAAATACAAAGTGATAAACAAGCCGGTAGTGTTAGTTTTCCCCATCTGTCTAAAAACAATAGAGTGCCATAATATAGTATATGAAAGTGATATTTTAATGAATTGTGTAGCTTTGAGGATTTCTGAATTGGAAAGATTTGAAGTGATGTCAAATGAGCAGCTGTGCAAATAAATCTCTTTGTAGTCATAGATTTCATTTACATTTTGCTTCATTTCCTGTTTGGTAAAACGTTGTCCTTATGAGAAGTGATTTACATGCTGTGCTTTACATATATTACAAAGTGAATGCTGTGGTTTCTTTACATCTTTGAAATTAGCAAAATATCTAGCTGAAAACAGGGCAGATGGTAAACTGCTCCCCATTCTTGCCTTTTTGTATTCTATTAGCAGGATAACTGTTGCAGCTGTTAAGTGCATTAACCTGTAAGGGAAAAGTGTCTAGGATGTGTTTGAAACTACACTAGTATGTTTGAAAACCAAATGTTCTGTAGTAAGTTATGTACACAAATTACAAGGTTTGGACATGTGATTTTTAACAATTTAGATACCACAGTTTTCCTCAAAGGATATTTTCTTCAGATTTTTTCCTAATGCTCTAACCAGAGAGAGTGAGGGAAGTGGTAGAAACTAAGGCTTCTTAGGAAACTATGGAAAAAAGTAGAATGATTGTCCAATTTCTAAGAACTTATTTTCTGTTTGTCCTTATTAGGGCTTCATTTCTGAATGCAGATTAGACAATGGAGGGGAAGGGCTTTTAGGATTTGGGGGACGTTGAAGGATGAAGCATGCATAAGGCTGTATTAAGTCTGCCAAATGATAAGGATTTTTTTAACTGCTTGTCTTAGCTCGCTTGCTGAAGTGATTCAGTCTTTAGGCCTTTAGCAGGATCTCACATTCAAACTTTTATGCCTGGATGAATAGAGTTGCAGCTCTTATGCAATGTATTGCTACAGAAGGACATGGCAAGTGAGCTGCCTTTCCATCTCCTATTTTCTGTGCAGTTGGATCCACATCATTGGATTACTTGTACCCCATGCTAGTAGTGCTCTATAGTATGTTTAACAGGCAGAAGCTGATTGCTGATTCATTGACTTTGAGTGGTATTTTTGGTGTGACTAATAACTAAATGGTGCTGAAACTGCTAAAATTTAGATTTTAATTTTTTTCCTCCAGTGCACTGTCAGCCCTGAAGTATCTTGGGATTTCTCAGAAAGACAACAAAAGGTTCTCCCCAATATGATGATTACTAATCACTCCAGAGAGAAAGCTGATTTGTTTGTTTGGTCTTTAAATCCTAAAAACTTCTTAAGAATGCTGCTTCACACTGACGTGATATGAAAGAGTTGCCAAGCTCTGAAAAACATAATCCTCAAGCAGCTTAGAGAACACACGTGATGCAGGTCTTTTAAAGTTGGGTTTGGTTTTTTTAAGAGAACAAGTGCGTGCTGTAAAATCCTTCTTTTGGGAAGGAGATTACACACCTTAACAGCTAATGGCTCGTACAATCTTCAGGATAGCTTATTGCTGTGTGTTTACACAGACTTAGGAGCAGATGTTAATCAAGTATCTCTGAAGTTGGCACAGTGTTCAGAGCTTACTTCACCCGTTAATGCTGTGAATGCTAGTGCAGAGTGAAACCTACCTAGACCTGAAAAAGGAGGTTTCAGCTATGGAATCTGTATATGACAGTCTTTCATGTAATTTTCTGTTGATAGTATATACTTTACTGATGAAGCTGTCAGTTGTATTTTGATTACTCTTACAAAAAAAAAAGGTTTGGCATAATCATCTCAAGAAAAAGATTAAATCATGAAAACTTGGAGTAGTACACCTGAACAGCTGCACCTCTTAAAAAGCTTTTCCACCAGAAATTCCAGTAGCTTTTCTGTCAATGCTTCTATATAGAGTATTGCTGAAGCAAATGTTTCTTTGTTTTGATAAAAACCCTATCTGTGTAAAAGTGCACATTGCCTTCTCAGGTAAGATGGTGGATTTTATGGTTAAATATATCCCCTTTCCAGGTTCCTCAGCATCACCCAAATCATCTGTTATATCTCCTAGCAGTGCAGCAGCTAGCAGACTGGCTGGACAAGGTTGTGATTTAATTATTCCCACAGGTATCATAGCACTGAATGGATAACGCCCTTGTCTCTGCTGACACTGTACTAACTCCTTCATGTCTATAATAATTTCATGTACTGTTAGTTGGAAATAAAACTTCTGGGGTTTTTTTGTGGCTCTCATTTTCTGGCTTTTAACAGTTCACAAAGTAACCTCTGCTTTCCTTTCTGTATGCTGCTTTTTGCTTTATAAAATTAAAAAAACTAGTTACCAAATATTAGTAATAACAAACAGTAGCTAAAATGGGAGTAACCAAAATCTTTTATTTAGGTTGAAGCTGAAAGTTCTGGCATTTTTTGACAGAATGATAACATATTCCAGTGGAATAGAATATGAGGTGGCAATGAGGAATTCATAACACCCAAACTAGGCTTTGCCATTTGACTCATTTTGTGCCTATGGGCAAATTACTTAACATCTTTGTCTGTTTTGTCCTATATAAAAGGAGAAAACCTATTCTGTTACCTCATACGGGTGTTGAGAGGATTAATTACTTAATGTTTGCACAGCATTTTGAAGATGTAAAGAACATAGTCAGGCTTGATGATAAAGGAGTATCTTGAGGCATCTGTACAGACTTTTTTTCAAACTCTTTATTTACATAAATAACCTGGCAAGGCTAAGGTGACTAAGTAACAGTAGGATCAGAGGCAGGAGTAGTTAAAATTGTACACTAATAAATGAAAGTGGTTCTTAAAAAGTGATAGTGCTTTGTAGTTCTTGCTGTTTAGGACACTAGCAAATATTTTTGCAAAATTAAAACTTAGAATCCATGTGATATCCCATACTAGCTTGAAAATGCTAAGTACTGATAATTAATGTGTGGTGATTTGCCTTAGATATTTTAATTTGCTGCTTTAAGTCTTTTCTTTGTTCCTGTTTTTATACTGGTGGCTTGTAGAATTATTTATTCCTAATACAGTGAGCCAATAAAGCTGAACTATATAGTTAAATATTGGCCGGACACATCTTCTGGAAAGGATGATGTTCATTGGAAAAGATAAAAAAAATCTGGTTTGAAATTTATTAATGGTACTCTGACAATAGCTTTTATATGCTGATAATTGTCATTTAATGGTCTGTAGGTTGTAAACAGACTTTTAGATTGGCTAAATCCAAGACAGTGTTCAATTGTTGGAATTTTAAAACAAAGATGAAGTAATAAACATGTCTCAAAAGCTGTTATAAGGTTGTCTAGTAAAACTCCATGCATTCAGGTAAGCTTAATTCAGCCTCTTATTACATGAAATACTGAGATATATACGCACTTTATATCAGTTTTTAAATAATTCATTCTTTCTGGAACTGATTTTGAAAATCTGCATATTTGTCTTAATCTCTTACTATCACCTTGCTCTGCTTTTGCATGTGCAAACGCACAAATCTTCCATACCTGCTATTATTCCCTTAAAACAAAAAAGACAAGGCCTTGAAGATTTGGTTTGTGTTTGCAACAGTGGCCAGAGCTCAGCAGAAGAGTGGACCTGTTGTGTTAGCAGATGAAGTAAAGAATCCAGCAATGGAGAAATTGGAATTGGTGAGAAAGTGGAGTCTAAACACTTACAAGGTATGCATATTTGTGCGTGTATGTATGTATTCTAGATTTGAGTTTGCTACTAGATAAGAATAAAGCTTTCAAAGTATTGTACTACTGTAGGAAAGTAATCTGTTGTTGCAGTTGGCATAAGCAGGAATGCACAGGGAAGGCCTAGTTTTCTTCTAAGCGTAGCACTCTTTGTAAGCCTTTTTAAATCCCTGGTTTTAAGTGGAAAATCTTTCATAGATATTATTGATTTAATAAAGTAAAGAATGTTCTGTTTCTAATGTCCCCTTCAACATGCAGAATGTACAAATTTCAGCACTAATGCTTGTAATTAAATCTTTTTGCTATCTTTGAGTCGATAGCTAATACAATAAAATTTTAGCTGATGGTAAAAAAGTCATGCCCATCTACAAGTTCCATACTTGTTAATCTCTATTCTGATGGTTTTGTTTGGTCTTGGCTGATTGTTTTTCCTTAGTGTTGGAACTGTTGCTTTGATTCATGTGTGTTTTATTCTTGTATGGTGCTTCTTTGTGATTAATCAAGACTTTGAGATTAAAATAATAACAAAAGAATAAAGTAAAGGTGCTTGAAGCACACCAGTTTGCCAGAACTGACTCTCACTAAAACCCCATAAGGCAAGGAACGATTGTCAGGGAATACATTACTATTGGGAGTTTTAAATAAAGACCAGTTTTGAAAAATAGCTTTTTGTTACACCTGCAACTTGATGACGGAGGTGTGGACGGGTGCGTTGTGCATCAGTGAGATCTACATCAAACCATGAAGAAATGAAGAATCTGTGGAAAAAAACTTCCCTTGTGAAACACAGGCCTGAGTCCCTCTAGTGTTAAATCCAGATAAGTCCTTCCTCCACGGTGAGGATGAGAAGCAGGGGTGGAGACATTCTACCCACCAGTAAATGCTTATGCTGGTCTTTGTGTTACAATCAGAAGTTTGCATCTTTTTTTGTGTCTAATTAAATGGCTTTTAGAATTTCTACTTTTCTTGTAATCTAAATTTTGCTGCAATTGCAGACGTCTGTCAGCTGCTTCCTGACTGTGCCGTGGTCCAGTCAGAATACATGCTATTCCACTGAAGTTGTTCTTTAAAATTCCCTGTTTAAGGAACATTGACTCTTGAGATTTGAGTCTGCTATACCACAACTAAGCAGGAGAAGTCTTGACCTTACTCTCTCTTTAGTGCCTTGATTTAGGAAACAAAACCAAAAAAATCCCCATGTCTCGATTGCAGAATGACTGCAACCCCACTTATGTGAAGTAATAGCCGGAGGACTAGTGGAAAATGCTGGGAAGTGGTCTCAGATCCTTGTTTAGAACGTTGTTTCTTTGGCAGTAGTCTTCGCAAAGTCTGGATTTTTAGATTTCTTTCTTGGCTTTAACCTCCACCTCCCTGAAATCCAGAATCCCACCAGTCACGGCATGGCAAACAAAGGCTAGCACTTTCAGAAAACTAAATGAAGCTGTTTTCTTGAAATCTGTAAGGTAGAAGTTGTTTCCCAAATACGTCTTAAGGAGATAGGTCAGTTATGATCTTTCTAGAGTCCCACGCTAACTTCCTGTGTGGCTTTTTTTGAGGAATAGGATTGTTCAGAGAGCTTACGAATTCAGTCTGAGATGAGGGAGCATACACAGATGTCCCTGGAGATGCCATGCATTTGAAAATACTTTATATATAGCTACATACAAAAAGCATATCTAGTTTGATTAAGAAGAGTATTTTAGTTTGTGGACATACTGGCTTGCTTTGGTTCCCATTAGGAAGGTCATGGGAAGAAGCCTTCTCCTTATCTTGTAATAGCAAACTGATCATAGGTTAGAAGATCCAGAAGTAAAGGGCAGGAGTAAACGGTTAGTGGAGGGATGTCAGCAAGTTGAACCCTTCTGAGCTGAAAGCTATGCTACTCAATGTACCAGATAATCTGCAAATGGAGTTAGCGGTGAAACTTGCTGTTAGGAAGTTCTTTAGGGATCTGACATGAGTTCCTCTGTCACTGTGTCTGCATCAGGAGTTATGAAATCCAAATTATTGGATACGTTCAGAAGTCATACCCATCTGTGAAGAGATGATTAAGTATGCCTTCATACATTTAGAGTACCTTGCTTTTGGTCCTGTGTTTCTGTGAATGAGAGACAATTGCTTTTGTTATCTCCCACTTTTATTTCTGTTTTAAGAAACTTGTTTCCAATTGAAAGTCACAGGAGGTTAAAGCTGCTCTTCTGTCCAGACTAACCATGATTTTTTTCTAGACTGTATATAACTTTTTCCTGTAACTTACAACTCCATAAGATTATTCTGTTGCCTTTGCATCTACTGTCCCTCTTCACTCTCTCCAATCTTATGCTCCCTTGTAATCATGAGTTAGTGTCAAAAGAAGTTGCCTTTCTTTCTATAATCTAGTGGCAAGAATTTTTTCTGTGGTTTCCCCTTCCTCCCTGCCTCCTTCTTTGGATGGGAAAGGTGTTTTCAGTTTAACAAGACAACATAGGCACAGGAAAGTTGTGACTTTCACTTTCAGCAATTTTAATAAAAAGCTTATCTTTTTGTTTTTCCTACAACTTCTTAAACTTTGAGGAAAAAAACCCATATATTTGTTTTTCAGACCTCTCTTTAATACTGGGCTACTAATGGAACTTTTATTTCTGAGACATGTCCAGTAATGTTTCTGTTTGTCTTTTAACATAAGCAATTTAAAATAGATTTATTTGAAATGTATTTTTGGTGGGGTTTTTTTCCTTGAGGAAGTTGTTCTTCTTAAACTTTGCCTTGTGTGACTTATTTTTGAGGCGTGTGGTGTTATTCAAACCTATATTCTTCACAGATACTCCTTTAGAACAAAGGAAAATGGAATTAATGTGTGGAATTTTCTCAGTAAGAATACACAGCAACTTGTGTGTCCCATTTTGAACCAGAGTAAACAAAGATAGATAGGTGCATCTTCTTTCTCAATTATTCTTTTTCAGTCTGTGTTCAACTTCAGCTGCATCTCAGTTTAACAAAGTATGCAGTATAAGACTTTCAAATTACTAGTTTTTCTCACTTGTCACTGCTGGGGTTTTTTAGGTGTTCACTTCTGAAGCAATACTCAGTGATTGAAAATAATTCCTTGCTTTGTAATTTATTCTTGCTTCCAAAAATGTTGCCTTCCATGATTTAGATTTTTCTCTTGCATTTCCATAGGGGTATGTGTGTGTCTCAGCTTTTTTGGAAAATAGCCAAAATTTGTCCATCAATTTCGTAGTGAAATGTTTATTTATGCTCTGACCACACTCACTGCTAAGCCGTATTTTGCAATTTCTGTTGTGGACTTTACTACCAAAAGTTGTATTCTGTGTTGATAGGATTTGTTACGCTCTCCCATATTTCTGATTTTTGATAGACAAATGTCTCCTAGGTTAACTGTGCTCTTTCTTGTTAATTAGTTGAATCTAATGAAGTAGCCCAAATAGTCTGTCCCTTCCAATCTAAAGCTTGTAAATTCACTATAACAGTAATTAATTCCTGCTTTCTGTATAGAAATAGTATGGCTTTGCTACACATCTGCTTTGACTGAGCTATTCTTCTATGCCTCAGTCAAGGGAAACACAAATGTGCATCTTGGGAGGCTCACTGCCAAGTTAGGCTCCTATCTCTGGCAGAGAAGGTGTCACAGATAAGTGGAATGTGGTAGCAGCCTCAGCTGTCCCAGCCGTTGACTGGGTGAAAGTGGCTACAGCCTTGTCAGAGCACGTTTTATGCTCACTGTGTTACTGAACTGGAAGTCTGTTAATAATTTGACTTGTGAAAGAAAAGACATAGTAAGTATTTCTGAAACAATCAGCTCTGTTTTATAGATGTATAAATAATGAGAAGCGCATTTTAATAGTTTTACATATTTCTCAGTAGGAGTTCCCAGTTTCAGAGTCAGCCTTAAAAAACATGCTGAAAACCACCACCTCCTTGCATCTCCCCGAAATAAACCCTCAAAGTAATATTTCTGGAAAACATAACGTGGATGATCTGGAGTTGGATGACTGGTAGACAAAGCCCAGAAGATCACTAACTAGATATTTTTGTGCAGAACTAGTAATACTCCCATTAACTGACTTCAATGGAGTGAGCTAAATTGCTGCTTCTAACTTAATGAGATTCACCAAACCTGAAAAGAGATAAGAGGTTTTTTTACTTGAGAAACAATTAGTTACGCTCTTGATTTGCTAACCTGAATATTCATCTTAGTAGGAGTTGAGACTTGTCCAGCTGTTCTTGCTGAGTCCTGATAAACTTCTAAAGAGTGTGTTGTTTTTTCAGTTTGTTGTGCAAACTTATATTGGGAGGAGCGATTGTGAAAGAATTGTGTATAATTATATATGTCCCTTGAAGCTGAAAATGGGTGTATGATGCGTTGTCTTGAATATGCTTGATTTTCTTTATAATTTATTTTTTTTTCCCCCAGTGTACACGTCAGATCATCTCTGAAAAATTGGGCCGTGGCTCAAGAACAGTAGATCTGGAACTAGAAGCTCAGATAGATGTATTGAGAGATAACAAAAAAAAGTACGAAAATATCTTGAAACTGGCACAGACACTGTCCACACAACTCTTCCAGATGGTACATACCCAGAGGCAACTCGGAGATGCGTTTGCTGACCTGAGTTTGAAATCATTGGAACTTCATGTAAGACTTTTATCGTGTTAAAAAATAAAATGACAGATGAAGATAAGCCTAATTGACTTGTGCAGGGTATATAGTAGTCTTTGTATTAAAAGCTTATGTAGCTCATTTAAAATTATAGGAAATTATTGAAATTACTGAGTTTCTAATTTTTTCTTATATGTTTGCCTTTAGTTAATGTTTAGACTCAAGAACTGACAACTTAACTTTGTATAGAAAATGCATTTTACTATTCATTTTGCTTCTAATGAAATGTCATCGAAGTGTTGCAGAGCTGTTACGTCATTTAAATTACAAGATGTCTTTGGGGAATATACCTGGGAGTAAGCAGAATAGGGCATATTACTTCACTTGTGCATATTGAATGTGAGTAAATTATTTTTCTGTAGCATATTCAAACATTGAGATTTAATCTCAAAGTCCTTTTTTAATCAGAATTTTGCTACTAATAGGACTAATCTGTATTATGTTGTTTAGAGTTTCTGAGCAAGAGAGGCAATCTTCAGAAATCTGCATTTGGGTTGTTACAATTCCTTAGTTTGGAAGTTTATGCAACACTGACACTTTTTGTTGCAGATAATAACTGTCTGCTGTAAGGAGAGAGGGAGAAGGTAGATGTTGCATACAAAATAAATAGCTGTTGTATGGTACGAGGTGTACAACGTTGTCTTAACTTTGAAAGTCCAGAACAATCAGTTTGATATTGATACTGGTCCTTTGGAAAACCGGTATTAAGGGGCTTAATGATTCCCTAAAACAGCCCAAATTACATTTGTGATTATTAAACTCGAAACCTCTGCTTATTTTTCCCTTTTTCTGATTATCTGTGCCCATTTAGTTTTAAGTCAGGAGGTGGAGTTCATGCTTGCACAGAGGACCCCTAATGGAAAGCTAGCTGAAAAAAATTGAAACTCCTGTGCTGGAATACAGGAATTTTTAATATTACAGTCTGGCAGATGAAAATCTGTTAAAGTAGAGCAATTTTAGCAGCTAAGAAATTAAATAATCTGCTAAAAGAATAAGTTTTTATTAATAGTTTACTCTTGACACAAGTATGGGCACGTGGTTTGTGACGGAACTTAATGATTGTTGTGAAGTTGTGAAGTGCTGAAGCTGGATGTTTCTTCTGAAATTCAGATTTAAATCTGGCATTGTGCTCTTCTTTTAATAAATGTAGGGTTTTTTTTCCATGAATAGCATGTAACTTCTAGTGGGAATACTGTTCTTCCAGGTTCTTTCAGCACCTTGTACTGGTCTTGGAATTTGTTTCAGTCATTCATCTCTTCTGTAGATTATTGAATTGGGCTACTGATGCAAATCAAATAAAGGTTTCTGCTACCGTAATAAAAGTTATCTAACCTTTGCCTCTTGGAGACTTGCCTGATGTTTGTCTCTTTCCTCTTTGTGTTTCCCCTTTGTTTAATCTGTCATGCATTACCATCCATAGCCTGGCCTGTTCTTCTTGCATGTTTGCATACTATTGTTGCCTCTAAAATTTGTGCAAGACTAAAAGTAACATTTCTGAACAGTTACTCTTTAATGTTTAACATGGTAACAGTATATAAGTTTTTTAAAAAACAAAACAAAACACAAAAAACCCCAAAAAAACCTCACAAAACAAACAACGAACAAACAAAAAAACCCAAAACCCACCACTTCTTAAGGTAATAATTCTTATTTTATAAATGTTAACAAAGTAATATCTTAATGTGGTATCTGTAGAGGTATTACTTAATGTGAATGTTTTGCTGTTTCTCTTTTGGATACAAAGATAACTTCTGGTTCCAGGCTCATGTGCTTCTAATTATATAGACAAATGAATTCCAATTTTAATTGACCTGTGCATAGAGTATGAACTGAGTGTAAACTCTTGGTACAGAAAGGATTTCCTGCTGTTTCATGAGAGGTATTGGCAGAAGTTGTGGACGAAACTCAAGTTTTCATATGAGTCTGTACAAACCAGTAGAAGGACAGTTTTGGTGGCTAGCATGTTTTGTAGTACTGCAGGCCACTGCAGTCCCATCCTTCTTACCCCTCTCCTTTGAACTGGTAGTGTTGCTCATTTGGATCTGTGATCTGGGTCAGAGGACCAGCTGGAAAACTAATCAGTCGTCTTGCCTGCAGGAGGGAAAAGAGATGGGACTAAACTCTGCTGGAAGGGGCAGTCCTGCTGCTGTTGTCTCTGCCTGTATGCTCCTACTTCTTCCCTGTGCTTGTGTTACTGGCAGTGTTAGAGCAGAACCAGCTGAAAAAGATGTTTGGGTTTTTTTATATTTTATTTCAGCAAGATCTGTAGCGACTTGGCTGGCTGCTTTTGCCACACAAGCAGCTGTGCAAAGCAAAGGCAACAGATCTTTAGTGGTGTTTAGAGGGCTTAGCTCATGAAAACTTGTCTGAAGTTCTCTTTTTTTCTCCTTACTCAAATTGCACACTTCCACTGCACCTACTTTTCTAGAGGCTTGTTCCCTTATCACTGCCCATTATGCTTAACCTCATGAAGTCATTAATGTTAACATAAAATATCGTTTGGCTTCAGCGTTCATGTTCTAGAGAGGTGAAAGGAAACTGGGAGAATACAGCACTTCTGAGTCAGTTGTTGGCAGTGTGCAAGCCTAAAAAGACCAAGTTCCAAATATGAACCTAGTGTGTTTTACAGCCATCACATCCAGAGATTGTACTCTGTTCTGAGAACTCCCATCTGCAGAATATGAAGATGCCATATGGATGACATAAATATAATAATTGGACTCGTTTGGCATCCGTGCATTAGGAAAGTCTTTGCAGCCTTGATCAGGGCCTACTCTGCTGTTAACAACGACGTGAACAAACATATATCCAAATGTGACTGAAAAGGCTTGGAAATTATTTCACCCTTGTCTCTTTAAAATTTATAACTGAGCTACATTATCATTGTTATTTGCTATCCATTATAATGTTCTGCTCTTCGATTATTTACAGCGTGTTAAACTGTGATAGATGCTGAGGTTTTTTTGCAGTGCTCTTTTCCAGAATGTAAGAATGACACTTAGTAGCTAATTAATGCTGTGTGCCCTTGTGAATTTAGTTATATTACTGTATTTAATGTAGCGGTGTCTGTTGGTATCAAAGCATTACCTAGGCAACCACATGAGATGCTGAATTAAAACCCAGCTGAATGACAATATAAAGATGACATTAGCACTTACTTTTAAGTAATATTCAAGACTTCCAAGTGCAGAAAAATCACATTATAAAGTAGAATTTAACATCACGCATGGTAACAAGTGTAAGCCATGTTTTATTGATTGTTAAAGAGATTTCATAAAAACTGTGAACTGAATATTGTATTGAAATCATATTTGTTTAATCATAACCATACCCAAACAGAAGTGACAGAACCTCCACATCTGTGTGTTTGTGGGTTTTTTTATATAGTTGCTGATGAATGTTATGATTTTAAATGATCTGCAGTTTTGTTTTCTCTGCTTTTTGTTTATAGGAGGAGTTTGGCTACAATGCAGATACGCAGAAACTTCTAGCTAAAAATGGAGAAACTCTTCTCGGGGCTATTAACTTTTTTATTGCCAGTGTGAATACACTGGTGAATAAAACAATTGAGGATACACTATTGACTGTGAAACAATATGAAAGTGCCAGGTAGCTATTCTGTGTCTAGCTATTTTCATTACAAACTAATCTTCAGGAAACAGACTTTGTATCAGTTTAGTCCTTGTATTTGAATGACTAACCTGTCAGATAAAAACCTTGTAAGTATAACACAACTCTCACATAATTAGGATTTACAGTTGACTGCCTCATTGCACACATCTTCAAATGTTTCTTAAACATTCTGTTACAGGCTTAATTTTACTTGTTAGCTCTATATCCAAGAGTAATTATAGCTATTTTTTCCTTCTATATCTAAAAGTAATAGCTTTTTTTTCCTGCCTGCCTAGATGAAGGTGGCTTTCTAAGCAGTGTGTGACAGTGCAAGATTAACCTTTTTATTTAGCTACGTTGTAATAGGTGAAATAATTTCTTTTACTGAAAAACATTTGGGTTTGTGCTTCTGTTGATGCACAATATGTGCAATTCACACTTCAGGTTTTATGTAGAAGTTGTAGGCTCGGTTGGAAAGGAGAGAATAAACCAGAAATTTCTTAGTGCGTGAACAGTGTGTAGTAGTAGATAATGGGTTTCCTGCCATGGAGAAGGTTACTTTAGGATGTGGCATAGTACTCTAAAGCCAGGTTCTCTTCTCCTGCCAGGGTTTGGACTTGTGATCCTTTCTGATGCTTGGTTCTGTTCTGACTTTTTTTCACTTAATAATAGGATAAAGTGTGTTTCTTCTAATTTGCCAAAGGATGTATTTTTAGCATTTTTTTCTGTTTGGTTTTTTTCTAGGTCAAAAATTGCCAATTGCTAGAGTTTTGAAGTTCTTTCCCCCTTTTTTCATTTTTCAGTTCTAATGTTTTATTTATAAGCAAAACAGATACTGTTTTGGTATTTAGGTAAACTTCAAAAGGCATGAAAGGCAGAATTAATCTGAATGTAAAGTATTGCTTTATTTTTTACTTTAAAGTGTTAAAAAAAATAATCACTTCACACATTTTCCAGGTATTCCCTTGAAAATTCATACAGAATACATCTGCTAAGATTGTTCTTGCTGGTCACTTTCAATATATGACCCTTTCTTCCTGAAATACCTTCACGACTTTCTCTTTCCATTCATTAAGGTCATCAAGTACTTTGCCATTAGAATAGGGCAAATAAATTACAAAGGTACTTCACTTACATAGCCAATCTATCATTTTGCAACATGAAAATAGGTTACATTTATTTCTGTGCCTGTTCTGCCCTGTTTCCAGTAGCACTTCAGCATTCATCTGTTCCCCTCTTCTATCAGCTCGGTATTATTTTGTTTCCTTTCTGGAATTAAGTTGTAGGTTACTTAAATAAAGCCTGAATGGTAGTGGCAATGAGAATCAGGAAGAGCCCTGTGAATATTGTAATCCCTTTTACTTCTGAAAACGCTATATTTTATTTTGGAGCAGTTATATCACCAATTGAAAAGTTCTGTTTGTAACCAGTTTTTAATCCTGGGATTTTCTTCTCCCCGGTATCCCTGGGATTCTATGAAATGTCTGTTGAGACAGTATATTTGTAAAGCTAGAAGTAAGTTGGTTTGTTCCATTAAAATTGGCATCTATCATATGCTAATACACTAGGTTCCATTACTTGAAACCTACAGAGAAGTATGGAAGGAGGAGTGAGGCTTTGGGCAGGGCTTCCCATGACCCTGCAGTGATTTCTGGCTATTGCCTGTTGTTTTACCTGCTAAAGTGGTAGATGGCTGTGAACAAAGGAGCACATCTTGCGTAAGAGGAGGAAGAAAACAGTTAGAGGTTGTTAATGAATTTGTCTCTTACTTGCAATAATGTTTTTAATAAAAAAATAGTTTATCTGGGAAGGATCCAGTGTTTGGTAGACTTGGATGTAACACGGGAAAGCAGAAGATTAATTTAGTGATACAATCTTAGAGTTACTGACATTGCTTTTACCACTTATGAATGCTGTATGTTTATGAATAGAAGGCCTAGCTTTAAAATAAAGCTTTAAAATAAAGCTTGTTTCTTTCTTGGGGGGAAAGAAACAAACAACAAACAAAAAAACCCAACCCAGAACTCAAAACCACATGTTTCTGAAGACAAAGCTGTATATACAAACTTACTTCTGTATTAAAAAAATACTTTAAAGACATTTTGGGTTGTTCCATTAAAATAAGAAAGAAGGTATGACTGGTTCATCTCTATTTGTGTAATAAAATGGTACAGTCTAATATAGAATGATATCAAGGAGGTTTATAACTTTTTTTAATAGTGGTATATAAAGACTAGCTGGTTTGATTACCAGGTTGTCAAGTATCTGCATGCAAGAGCCTATACCATAACATAAATTCTATTTTTGCTAGCAGTATCCAGGATAGATAATTTGAAGAGAACAAGAGTAAATTAGAAAGTACTTTCCATCTGTCTTACCTAGAAGTGGGATACATACCTTTTCTGCAGAGTTAGCTTAAATACTTATCCTTCTGTCTTTATCTTCCCTTATGTCCTTCAGTATTGATCCAAAGCGTCTGACTTCCCTGGGAAAATAGGAGGCTCTCAGAGGAATATAAATAATGCTTCATCTTTTTGCAGCCTGTTTATCCATAGGGCAGACAAGTTGTCACAAAACTATTTGTGAAAGAACTATAAAACTGTTCCAGTTAATGCATACAGAGAAGCCTAGGGCATGCTGAAAAAGCCTTGGGACATAGTTTGGCAGAAGTGAGCTGTTGCTTAAACATCTGCTTAAAGGGGATGTCCTGCTCTTTGTGTTTCTCCTGCTCTTGACACAAACTCTTCACTGAACTGATTCAACAGCAGAAGAATAACCTGAAAAAAAATTTATTGGCTCTATCTGGGTCAGTAAGCTGAGATGTCCCAGGAAAGGGTCTGACCACTGAAGCAAGCACAAAATGGGGTTGGGAGCATGTGGCCGAGACAGGAACAGGAAAGGGAAGGGTACTTCTTGAAGCAGCTTTATACAATCTAGTTAAGGGTGGTTTTGTTTGATGAGTAGGAAGGGGGTGGGGGAACCTGCCTGGGATTTTTATTTTTTCCATACTTGACTGTTTTGTTAATCTTCTATTGTGCTTGGCTCTATATGTGAGGTCTGTTTTGAGACACTTTGTCTTTAGATTTATTTTGTTTTCCTCCTCCTCTTTCTTCTTAGGGTTGAATACGATGCCTATCGAACAGACCTAGAAGAGCTGAATCTTGGCCCTCGTGATGCAAACACTCTGCCAAAGATTGAGCAATCACAACAACTGTTTCAAGTGCATAAAGAGAAGTATGACAAAATGCGTAATGATGTATCTATCAAATTGAAATTTTTGGAAGAAAATAAGGTAAGCTACAACTTCTGATGTTACATTTAGGAGTTCTGTTCTGTAAACTTCTGCTTTGCTAGAAATACTTTAGCTGTTAGATCTTAATTTAAAAGTAGTGGGAGCAAAGAAAATAAGCTGAATTTTCTGAGTTATTGTTATCACTGGAGGACAGACTTTTAGAGCAAGTAACCTTAAAAGCCCCTAATCGAGCTGCTACAGCTACAAATGGCAATAAGTTTCTTGTTGATATTGGAGGTTATAAGTTTGGTAAAGCTTTACTTTTTCAGTTTATCACCTTTAATGGTTACAGGAGTCATATAACTACTGATTTAAGATTAAAAGTAATACTTTTGTTTGACAACACTGTCATGGAGGATATGCACAAAGTGAGAACTGTGAGGAGGCTTCTTCAAAATTAAGCTTTCTTTAAGTTGAACTGAGAAATACAACTGTCTATAATTAAGGCCCTTACAGCTTCTTAATTCTAAACAGGGCTCTTCAACTGTTGGTTTGAAAGGTTTTTTCCCCGTATGTGTTTAGATGAAATGGTATGGTCGGAATATACTCTCTTAATGGTGGAATTCTTAACCCTCTTACTCTGTCTACCAGGCAAAAGTAGAATTGCTATACAGAAGACACTTCTAAACTGTGTTTTCTTTGATAAACAAGTCCTTCTAAATTGTTTCTAACTAGATGTCTTTCGAGGTCCGGTTTTTATTCATACTCATAGTAAATGAAATTATTATAAACATCTATGACTCTTATTTCCTGTGTCTCCAGAGAGAGGAAAATATGATTAAAACTTACATAAAAGATAGTAGCTTGTCAGTTTGTCTATGTCTAGTAGTGGATTAATACTTTCAGTATGGGTTAATTAATATATTTTAAAGATTTGAATGTAGGTAACAACTGCCTGTCAGAGAATACAGGGGTGGCCCCAAACGGTAACAGTAGCAAACCATGCTCCTTGCATGGGAGGAGGGAACTAAGGGAAAACCATGGAGACAAGCTAAACCAATTAAAACTGGTTATTGTTTTGAATTCTTGACTATATTGTCACATATGTAGTTGCATCAGCTATTTAGAATAAAGATGGAAGGCAGAGAAGAAACATGGACTGTCAACAGATGAGAAGGAAAAAAAAGTGGAGAAAATCAGCAAACCTTTTTGTTTCCAAAACAGTATATGCTAAACATGTAGCTCCTGAGCATGGTGACTTAGTATAGGCATTTACATTAGGACCAGGGGTCTGGAATCACATAGACATTAAGAGTTGGTGAACCAGATCATCAGGTGATTAAAAACTGGTATTGCCCAGACTTTCATTTGTTGTACTTGCTGAACTTGTAGCCCATTAACTTTGAAATGGAAAAAATCCATACTGAGATTAATTTTATTGAACAAGCTGAAGTCTAATTAGATGTTGATACTTAAATTAGAAAATGCTCCTAAGAACTGAGTTTTACGAGTATGCTAGGTTGAAAATGGATATACTGAAAGTGTCTGCCTTTTTTCCCCTTTGTTTTCATCTTCTAGTAAGTTGTCTGCTACTAATATAATGTACTTCTGCTGAAACTGTTTGATCCTTCCAACTCATATCAGTACAGGAATTCTGATGCTCAAGTTCAAATTGGTTGAAAATAGCACTTACCCTGCTTCCACTTGGTTTGCATTGACTATATAGCAGACTGATCAAATTATGTTCCTATAGATAAAACGCTTTCACTCTGAGGCTTTCCTATTTCCATCTTGTACAAAAATGTTTCCATATTTTTAAGTAAGCTAAATTAGATAACTTAAGGAATACTGATGAATTTGTCTTCCTAGTGACAATCTTGAATTAGGTCAAGCATCCTCTTAACAGTCACAGCCTACAAAATTTGCTTCTGAAATACATTGTTTTTTCCTTCCTGCCTTTTCTTTTAGATTAATACAGAGGGGACTTTCACATGCTTAAGGCTTTTTATCAGTAGTTGACATCTCTCAGTTTTGACACTAGATATGTCAAAATAATTACTAAAGGGTGTATGTAATTTTGTCCCAAATGAGCCATAGAAAGGACTTCCTTTACAGTTAAATACTGGATTTCATGTAATTATTTACTGAGAGATTTACTCGAGTAAACTTTACTTCCTTGTTTTCTATTCATTGTATAGGATTCTCCATAGTAAACAATATATAATTTTAATCCTAATCCTAAATTTTCATTCCAGGAGCACTTTTTATTCAGTTTTGCATCTGTCCCTGATAGTTTTGGTTTTTTGGTTTGTTTTTGGGGTTTTTTTGTTCTGTTGCCCAGAATGCTTCCTGGAGCGTAGGGGGAGGCAGTGGTTAATCTGAGAGATGTTTTTACCAATCTGATGTCTTTATTCCTTTTTCTGTTGTCAACTTCTTTTTTATTAATGTCAGTGGAGAGGAGCTCCTGTTAGACCTCATACTTACTCTGCAGCTTGTACTAAGAAACTGGAATGCACAATTAATTTGCCAGACAACTATATAGCCATTATAAACATTACTTTTAATTTTTAGCTGCATTCAAAGTGTATGTGGCTGCTCTGAAGTCAATTACTTTTTATATTTTAAAGGAATATTAATAAGTATAGGATCAGTAAGTATAGGAACTAGATTTCAGTTTCATTTCAGTTAGATTTAATAATCTCAGATGTTCTTTTTCCAAAGGTATATGATAACAGTTGCTATGATCCATCATAGTTTAAACATCTGCAACAACTACAGCATGTGCCTAACATGAAGGAGAAGAAAGAAAAGAGGAAGAGCACAATGGGTACAGCTGTATGAGTGTGCCTGTAACACAGCTGCTTCAGCCTTGGGAGTAGTGAACTGTTTAGGAGATGGCTTAAACTGAAGACCATGTATTATGTTGAACTCCCAAGCGGAAGGGCAGTTTTGATACTGTTAAGCTGTTACAGTAGTCCTGGGGAGGGAATTATACTGATTATACTGATACTGTATCCTTAGAAACAGGAATTTGCCATTTTGTGTGTCTATCCCCTGGACCATGTTGGTGCCCATTTAGTAGAATGGGAGACCAAAATAAAGAAAGATCAGACAAAGTGCTGGTTTTACTCAGTCTCTCACAAAGGATCTTTTCGTAGCCTGTTTCAGAGAGCCTGTGGTATTGCAGACTTATTGTATGCAAAGCAAATAAGGGTTAGTATTTGAGCAGCTACATCAAAGCATGGCCTTGCCAGACTCATGATGTGCTAGAACATGCAAATCTATAATCATCAACTTTATTAATACATATTGTCATGGTGCTGAATCCAGATGTGAATTAATATTTGTTCTGAGTCTAATTAGAGAAGCCTTTTTAGGTAAGAAAATGGTATGGTAACCATCAAAAAATATTTGAAAAGGTGTCTTTTTGAGAAAGGGAAAACTGTTATTCATGTATGCACTTGAGAAATTACAGTTTTTTCTATGTAAAAAAAGAAATTGAATGCACTTCTGTGAGTTGTACTTCAGGGGGTTGATGTTTAAATGCTTGCTTCTACAAATGAAAGCAATGTACAATCTAATGGAAACCCAGATGACATAGCTGTTTAGACCAAATAACTTCAAATAAAGATAGCTGGGGGAAAGGATTATGATGATCGTGAGAAGGTACAAAGTGACAAAGATTAGAATGTGAGTACTCTTATTGGTTGTTGAGATGGCTGAAACAGTCTGAATGAGGCAGATGTAAAGAAATCTGTACTTATTGTGCCACAGAAAATATGGTGTTCAGAGGGAGGTGAGGGGAAGAGGACAATATTTTAAAAGAAATTAAATTTTAATAGCATCCATAGGAAATGTGAAAGCTCAAATCTAACCTACAATATCTTCTCTATAGTGTTCTGTTTAGGGCATGTCAGTTTTTATTATTCTTGTCCACAAAGTTCAGTTTTGTTTTGAGACTTAAGTCTATTACGAAGTGCTTACTTTGCTTGTAACTAGGAACAAATAGATGTATGTAGTTAATTCGTAAGGAAGAATGATTTAAAATGATGCTCAACTGTAAACCCTGGAACCTGTGTTTTAGCAGCATACCATTAATGTTCTTTTATTGAAAGGCAAATCTTAAGATGCTCATTCACTGGAATAGGTGCTACAGCTTAGTGCTCAAGAGTTGACCTTTAGTGCTGTAGTCTGACATTGACTTCAATACTTTGCTGCAAAAAAAAGGGGTCCCTTCATCCTCCATCCCCCTTCCCCCACGTTGCCTCCTCTGTTGTGTTTACAAAAGTGTTTTTGCAGCTGTGCAGAGAATCAGATTGGGGAAGCAAATATGTTGTTGTCTGGTTAGTTTTAATCTAGATGTGTTCCCTGATCCAATTGACTACGTAACTGCATGAATGCTTTGCCAACAGAGTGCTAAGGTGAAACATAGTGTGGAAGTAGGAATCACTGGCTGGATATAGGAGTGGGTAAGGATAAGATTATTTCATGGGAAAACTGGTTAGGTTTGACCTTGACCCTAAGTGAATACTTGTTGTCCAGTTCTTAGCTGTGATTGCAAGTGTTTTTGCAGTGGGCATCAGGTGATTTGAGATGCTACAGCTTTTTCTCTTCTCTTAGCTGGCTGCTGCTTCATAGTAGAGCTTTGTACAGTGTCAGACAGTTTAAGTGGTCTTTCTCTAGAAATTTAATCTTTAACTTACCTGAGTGAAGCTATGGATAAGAAGATCCACTTAGCAATTAGCTTCTGAAGGAGGAAAGCAGAAGTTTTAACACCTTGAACCTCTGCAGCCAGTTTGATAACAATTACAAAATCTACACCACAGTGATCTGGCTTGGAGATAGAACCTCATACAATGAGGCAGCTCTGGTAGTTCAAAAAACCTCACCAAAATGAAACATTTTTTCAGTCCGAATCATCTGTGCACACCCATACTTGATCCTAGGCCTGACTGAATTTATGAAATCATCAGGAGATTTCAGGGCAGTTCACAGGAGCTTTGTGTTAAAAGCCATCCAAACAAAGTATCAAATTTGGTCTCAAATTTATGAACTTGGTCTGGGAGGGTGAGTTAAGTACCCCTGTAAATAGTATGTATTTTAATAGCATTTTTAATAGCATTTTAATAATATACTCAAACAGTGAGTGTACTTCAGTGTAGAATTCCTAGCTTGCATCGTGTGAAGTCTTGTGTGTCGATGATGAAAGAATCTGCTCAAGAAGATGACTGTACCTGCTAAATTTTTTGCTCTCTAAACTTCTAAAAGCAAACCTTTTATGTTGTTGTGACATTTTCCGCTGGTATGATGTAATAGTTTGGGGATGAAAATTTTTAGAGATGATAAATATGTGTATTTATATACATAGATTCCCACACAAACTGAAAAAGAGGCCATCTTTTATGACTTGGAAAAGCTGACCTATGTTTGTTGAACAAGCATAGTTAGTTAAATTCTACATCTCCTGGATGTTAAAACGTCTGTATGTGATTGTTTTTGTGAAGTCTCTTGTAAGTGAAAAAAAAACATTGTCTCGGGATAAGATGTGCACAGTGAACTCCTTTCTAACCATACACACCTCTGATATTTTTCCTTGGAGAGCCTTTTGATTGAATAACTACCATTTTACACTGTTAATGAGGCAAAAAGCCTATCCTTTGACATGTGTTTAGTTAAATTAGACTGAATTATTAGGGGAGAAAACATGGATACCAGTTTTCAAATTGTTAGAACAGCTTAGACCAAAGTTGGAGTCACCAAAGAGAGGTTATCACTTCAGTAGGATACTAAGGTCTGTACAGTTGCCAGTTTATGGGCAAAACTGAATTCATGAAATGAGACTATTCAGTAAAAAAGTAACTGTTACATACTCAAATTTCAACTTCTAGGACTGAAATCTACATACACCTGTATGCATGCACACACATGCTCATCCCTTGTTTCTCAAAAGTACTTTCTTTTTAAAGTATATTATTACATTTCTGTGTAATAGTGTAAATGTTACACTCTTCTAGTGTAATAGCATGTCTAATATATGTTGTGGGGGTTTTTTTTAATTTGAAATCTTTTCTTAAATGAAGTCAATAAAGTATTTCCATATTAAGTTGCATGCATTTCAGAAAAGCATGTTAGTTGTGGAACCTTATCACTCTCTACAACTACCTGAGAGGGGAGGTTGTAGCAAGGTGAGTGTCAGTCTCTTCTCCCAAGCAACAAGCAATAGAACAAGAGGAAATGGCCTTAAGTTGTGCCAGGGGAGGTTTAGATTAATTATTGAAAGAAATTTCTTCACTGAAAGGGTTGTGAGGCACTGGAACAGCTTGCCCAGGGAAGTGGTTGAGTCACCATCCCTGGAACTATTTAAAAGATGTGTGGGTGTGGTGCTTAGGGACATGGTGTAGTGGTGGCCTTGGCAGTGTGCTAGGTTAACGGCTGGACTTGAGGATCTTAAAGGTCTTTTCCAACCAAAACGATTCTATGACATAACCTGTTAAACAGGCATGGCCACTGGTAGGCATGGATCAAACCTGGCCCGAGGACAGTTTTGCTTCCCAACATAACAAAAGTAGACTGTGCCTGTAGATTGTGCTGAGTCAGTGATGAAAATCTGAGTAGAGAATGCTTAATCTGTTACCTACCACATCTTCCTTTGGGCTCAGTTAGCCACCCTGTGCCTCCATTCTCTTCTATGTTGGCTAAATGCTATTGAGCTCGAGGTCTTGTAGGCTGAGAACAGACACAGGGCCACCACATTAGGGATTTGGACTCTGACACAAGAGTAAGGTTGTGTTGGGCTGAGGGTACACTCAAGAACAAAAACGATAGATTTTGGCTGCAGAAGAAACTGGACAAATGCCTTTTCAGTATAGCACTGTTCATCATTCACAACTTCAGGTTTAGTGGTGTGCTAGGATGAAAATGTAACATTTGTTTAGCCTTGACTTCATCAGTGCTATAGCTTGTCATCACAGACTAGGCTGGAAGAGAAAAACAGTGATGTCCTCCAGCTGCTCTTGTGCTCTTCTCCCCAAGTTTTGCTTACTGCTGTGGCTTGTGTGTTTCACGACTACTTTGCACAAATGTTATAGTCAAGATACTGGCCAAGTGCTGTATATAATCCTGTGTTACAGGAGATGGGCAAGAAATATTGCTGGGGAAAGAACATCAGTTTCATTTGACTTAGGTATATGTGGGCTGGAAAACAGCAACTCTCTGCAAGGGGGGCAAGTAAATGAACTGTATACTTAAATAATGTGCTTGTTATGTACCTGTTACGTGCTGTCTCAGGGAAGTCCATTTGGCCTGCAGGTAGGTATCTTAAACAGGTTTGGCATCTTACTTCGAGGAATCAGTACTTGTAATCAAGTGTTTGATAACATTGTGCTGTTTAGTGAATGGCTTTTGGATCATGCATACCGAGTTGGTGTTCACTGCGAAGCGTACTTTATGAAAACTCGATCCCGCTTTAACGTTAAATTATTTTGTATTTGTCAGTCTAAGCGTCTCAAATACACCTTTTTATTTTTCTGTAACTGACCTGTGATGTTGTTAACATCTGCTGTCTCCTCTTAACCTATCTCTATCCTTGCCTGCAGGTTAAGGTATTGCACAATCAGCTTGTTCTGTTCCACAATGCCATTGCGGCATACTTTGCTGGGAATCAAAAGCAGCTTGAACAGACACTTAAACAGTTCCACATCAAATTGAAAACTCCTGGAGCAGATGCCCCATCCTGGCTTGAAGAACAGTAATCAGATCAGAGAAGAGGACCCAATGTTAACCTAAAATCTTTAAATCTGATAATAATTAAGGGTTGGGGTTGAAGGACTGTTGTAGTGATTCTTGCACAGACAGCTTTAATTTTTTCCCCCTTTTATATAATACTGTAAAACTGAATTTGATGGGAAAGTGGGTGACTTTAAGGTAACCAAACGTGATTTTTGTCATTTCAAATATAGAGCACTCCTTTTGTATGCAAAGGTTGGTGGTTATTTCTGTAACTGGGATGGGGGAGGGAGGGAGGGAGGGGAAAGAAAACTATTATAGATTTGCACTGACAAATGATGTTTGTGATTTCTGGTCATTTTGGTGGCTAGTCAAAATATTTCCAAGTGGAGGTTTACATGATTTGTACCAACATCTGGTATTTTATAGATGAATATAGAAAGCATCTTTAGTAATTTTCATATGACTTTTAAAAAGGAGAGAGTTAAAAGAATATTTTGCAGATTAATAATATAAGGCCTATATGTAATAAATGCATATAAGGCAAGAGTAGCGTGTGGCTCATTGACTAGTGGAATTGCAGCAAATGCCTTTTTAAAAGAAGTACCTTTCCATCATGGGTTAAAAAAAAATAAAAACACTAAAGCAAGAATCACTGGCAGTCTGAGGCTTCTAAGCACACATTTTTGCTTTGCACCAAGTGGTTTGCTGAATGAGGCCAACCATGCAATGTACTAATTTCATTTAAAATTTTACTTTCTCTGAAACAAATACCGTACTAGCCTTAAATCACAGGGATGTGCCTTTTTATAAGATAATATTTTCAACCAGTGTACATAATCCAAAACCCCTTTCATATAATCGTTTGTCAATTCCCAACAAGGGAAAAGAGACTGTAAATGGTGTTTCGTTGTACACTTAGAGCAAGTTAAAGCTTCAGCTAGCCTTCATGGACAGGTATGATTTTGATAGAGGAAATCAGGCCAGTATGTTTTTTATGTTTCATTAAAAAGCATACTTTGGTGATGGGAGTAACATGGAGGATACTTTTTTAATTTCTCCATCAGTCATGTAGTCCTTAAATGTAAAATTCTATGTCAATTTTATCATAGGCATTTTAAATTCAGTATATTGGAGTCTTTCTTTGCACATGTTATGTTGTTTTGTGTTCTGTTAAGTAAAATTAAATACTTCAAATATGTTATTTACAGCAGTGTGGATTGTATGATTTATGTACTGTATGTTCAAATGCCTTTCAGCTGACATTCTTAAAGTTTTCAGTGCTTAACACAACTGTAATGTAACTGTAAATCAAACTTTTTAATCATTCCTCATTAAATTCTTGGCGTGATAGAGCCTTCTTTGGTTTTGTTCTGTCAGAATCTCTTGTAATAGTTCATTTCTGTTCCCCAGAATGTATATCCTATGTGAATTTTGTATTCATATTAAAGGTATTTGCAGTCAAACTTCTTTGATTTGTGATGGTTGAGTCGAACCCAGTTTCTGCAGCAAAAGCTTAGTCCTGTTTTTGAGGTGCCAACCCTGCCCAAGAATTTCTGGTAAAGCAGTACTAGGTGGTAACGCTGATGCTGTTTTATTTCAGAATCATTTAGTAGTGTGCAAGTTCAACTTGAATGTAAACTCATAGTGAAACAAATCTTTCAGGATATGTAATTATTGACTTAAACTTTTAAAGCCAGTTTCATTACATTTGCAACTCTTATGAAGCCATTGGCTTCCACTGTCTTAATATTGGCATGTGTACGGTGTGATGGTGCAAGAAAGAAGTTAGCTGTGTGACTGTGCAGTTGTGGTAGGAAATGCAGATAGCGGCATTATAGCAGGGATGAAGAATGCAAACCTACAGACTACAATAGAAATATCAGCTTTCAGAACACTACAGGAAAAAGATACATGTGGAACATGTGCTGTTGGTTTATATCTCGGATTCATGTGTCTCCTGCTGAGGATAGCCCCTGCCCAGAAGGAGATGATCTGTGAGAGGCAGTAAGTGAACTTGAATCTGAAATTGCCTTGTGCAGGGATGATCCATGTGGCATTGTGCAACTCTCAAAACTTTTGCAATGGCTTACAACTGCTAGACTCTCTTCACCTGGAAGAAAAAGTTGGACAAAAGAGGTTACTCACTAAAATCTGTCTGTGTGTTGTTTAATATCAGGAGGAAGGAACAATGACTTTCTTTTTGCTCACTGAAACAATTGTTCTAATTGATAGCCTTAGTGAGGACGGTTCTGTGTTCAGCTGATCGATAGGATATTAAACTGATTGCTTTTTGTAGTACTTCAACTTCTTTGCCCCCATTCAAATATATGTGCTTATGAAATAATTCAAGCTCATGTTTTATATTCCAAGTTGGTTCTTTAGGTCTAATCAAATGTAGAAACTTTCGCTTATGGAGACCATGCGAGGAAGACATTATGAAGTTTCTAATGGGAAGTAGTTCCCGTTGTCAGGCTTTGATACTAACAAAGATGTAGGTTGTAATGCTGGTGTTTATCTAGGTAGACAGTTGTCAGGATGGATTTTTTTTTGTTTGTTTGAAGAGGTGGCCATACCCACCTAGTAGAGTCTTGTCCATGAAAGATTTCACCCGTTACAACTTGTATCACATTAATGCTTTTAGTGTTGTGTGAGGTTTCTTGGGAAGAATAATTTACAGCCATTAGTAGTGTCTCAGATACACTGTTGTAGCTGCTCTGCCAGAGACCCAGAGAGCTGTTTCATTTCACATTGACCATACTGTAAGTTATCTGCACTCCTGTCTCGTTTGAAACCTGTAGCTCTTGTTATTTTGTTTGTATGAATTCTACAAACAGCTCTTCTGCTCTAAAAATTTTCTTTGGCATACTTCATGCTTTGTCAAGCCCTTACAAAGAACCTTCTGGTTATAAAATATATCTATAGTTACAGTGAGGAGAGGTCTATGCAAGTAGAGTAGATCAACACACCAGTATCATTAAAGTAATAGCTTGATTTCAATCTTCTGCCAACTGGTTTTCCCAGCAACTTTATCTCTGTTCTGTGTCTGCTTCAAAAAATAATCAAAGTAATATAAAAGGAAAGCTAAACATTCCCCTCAAGTCTGTTCTGAACTGAACAGGGGGGGGATGTCCAGTTTGTATTCTCTGCTTATCTGCTCTTGTGCCTTATTTTGGTGTTACAAGAATAATAAGGTATTATAATTATTTAGCACTCCTCATCTGCAATTATCTTTAGGGTTTGTTTTATTCTGGTTATCTTTTCCATGCTGCTTACTTGATGTGGAGATTATACTAGTCACAGATTTTTTAATTAGTCATTCATACTTGCATATTTTGTGATTGCCCCCACCCCAAACTTATCCAACTGCTGGCAGCGAAGTTGTGTTAAATTGACAGGTTTTTATTTTTAATGAGAAAATTCACAGAGGAGTTGACTGTTCCATGGCTTATATTTCTCATTGTTGTCATTAGTAGCTCTTTGACATCTGTGTTCTTTCAGGTGTTGTGGCATTGAAGCTAGTGGTACATAGAAAGCACATTTCTGTGTCTGTGACAGCGGTCTCGTTCACCTCACTGCACCTATTTTCACCGAGGTCCTTTCCCTTAATTTCTGACAGTCTTATATGGGAACCAGGTGGCTGAGTAGATGGGGTGCATCACCATGGCAATAGCTTGAAGTGAATTAAAGAAGTACCTTACCCTGTAGTGTAAGAGTAGCACGTAGGATGGCTTGTGCCTGCCTTGGAGGAGGATGGCATAAATTGAAAGAGCAGCAGTGGAAAGGAAAAGTGATGTGTTGCTGATTCATCAGAGTCCCCATACAGACCTCATAGGAGCCTTCCAGTATATGAAGGGGGCCTACAGGAAAGCTGGAGAGGGACGTTTTACAAAGGCATGGAGTGACAGAACATGGGGAAATGGGTTCAAACTAAAGGAAAGTAGAATTAGATTGGATATTGGGAACAATTTTTTTCCTGTGAGTATGGTGAGACACTAGCCCAGGTTGCCCAGAGAAGCTGTGGCTGCCCCCTCCTGGAAGTGTTCAAGGCCGGGTTGGATGGGGCTTGGAGCAACCTGGTCTGGTGGGAGGTGTCCCTGGCCATTGGAACTGGATCATCTTTAAGGTCCCTTTCAATACTATTCAACACCCTTTCAACAAACTATTCTATGAAATGCAGAGAAGCAGCATATGAACCTTGCAGAGCAACAGCCTTGGACATAAAATCTCAGCCCATGGCTTGCAAATCTTTTGTTTGCTACAGCTGAGTGTTCTGGCACAAAAGCATTACTTTTTACACTCCAGCTGCCTTTTGAAAAAAATAAAAAGGGGGCAAGAGCAGCAACAATTCTGTGCTGCTCACTATTGGGAGTGTATTTCTGTTAAGCATTTGTGCTCAGCAAAACACGTTCAACTTTTTTAAATTGCTGTGGGTGAGAACCTTTGTTTTCTGAGCAAATACACTGTTTCATCTCTTTATGAGAACTCATTTTAAAGGTAATAGCTATTGGAGGAATGGAAATATATGATGCTCCAGGAGAAGGAGAAAAAGAGAGAGACTCTTTCCAGAGTTCCCTTGCATCACTGGGTGGTAGAACTTAGATGGGTACCAGTGTGGCTGTATGATAACATTTTTTAATTAAGTGCAGAGATCAGATACAGAACAGAGTAAACCTGAAACAAATTTTTAGTTTGGGTTTGCCCTGTTGTTACTGTTTATGCCAGCATAAATCCATTGGTTCAGTCAGGAACAGTTCAGCCATCAGCAATGTGTTCCTAGTAAATGGTACTTAACAAATGGTATGTCTTACTGTGCTAATTAAAAAAATAATTATACACCTTGCTACCTTTTAAAGCCTACTGAAGGCTGTAAATTCAAGCACCTAAGAGTCAAATAATGCTAAGAACTGGTGTTGCTTGTTCAGTCTTGATTTGCCTTTCTTACATATACGAATGCAATTATACTAGTTTTATGTGATAGTGGTAATTAATTGCAGGGTTTTGTTTCAGGAGGTTAACTACCACAGTGCTTAATTTTGAAACCAAACAGAACTTGGTTTTAATGTATCTGAAGTGTCACAATTAACTTTCTCTCCTGCCTTTGTCCGAACACTGTAGAGATGAGGGCTTGTAAGGAAGACCACGACACCTTTTGTCCGGCTGGGTGGTATAAGTGGCTTTGTTCCCATTAGATCTGTTCAGTCATTAAATTCATGTTCAGCCTAAAGCATTAGAAGCTCTTTGTGCTCTAAAGAAAAGCAGAGTTTACGAAAAACATTTTTTTCTCTCAGAAGAAAAAAAAAGGTAGTGCCTTAAAAGAAGTAGTAATCTTGAAAATTGTCTTGAGCCTTTAATTAACTAGAAATCTTAAAATATGGGATTTGTTTTTGTACCATACCAACCCGTCTAAATGCTATCTGTTCTAGGGAGGTGCATTTGTTGCTTATTATAGGTGGGGCCGCTCTATCTGCCTATTATTAAAGTTGCTTAACACTTCCTACCATAAAGACCTGTTTTCAATTGTTTGTAACCTGGATGAATTTTAGCCATGTGGGCAAAATCTTTGCCTGCTGAGTGTGCACATTTTTAGGGGGAGGAAAAATCAGCTAAAAACTTAAAATTAATTTGCTAACGTTGTGTTTTGGAAAAGTTCTGGGGAAAAACCTCACAGGGTGAGGAAAAGTGAAGAGTTTATCTTCACATCCGGACTGGCTCCCAGGTTCCCTGCTGCCCTGTTCGGTTTTGGGGAGTTTTTTAATACAATGTTGTTATGCAAGTCTCTTGTTTGGCTTGCTCTTTCCGTCTTTTCAAGTGAACATTTGTGCTCTTGAGTGGCAGCGGTGAAAACAAGTCTCTTTTTGGTTCCAACACAAGCAGCTACAGTCCAAGCAGCAATGCGCTTCCTCGCTGGCGACCTCAGGGGTGACCCGACACTCTCGAGGAATGTCCGTGCTGGCTCAAGGCTGAGCGTGTCCTCCCCAGCTGCCGCTAGCGCTGCCAAGCCAAGATGTGTGGCGTGATGGGAATTGCCAGTTACTGCAGCTCAACTGTTTTCACTCAGTGAATTCTGAGCTTAAATGACCAGGTCCTTTTGTTCTAATCATATATTTTTTTAAAAATCAAGTGACTCAAACAGGCTGTGCTGCCAGACCAGTAGGTCACATCTCTGGCCACAGAACTGTAAGCCAGCATGGTGTCACCTCAGCGACCACAGGCTTGAGCTCCAGACCTGAGGCCAGGGAAGGCCACCTGGGCTCCTGCTCTTCCTCTGGCTCCTGCCTCCTGACCCCCGGACAGAGCCAGCAGCGCAGGGCAGGCGCTCCATGCCGAGATGAGCCATGCTTTTGTCCTCCTGTTCCTGCCTTCAACCCCTGGCCAGACCAAGGTGTTTTCTCTGTAGTGCTCAGCTCAGAAGCTCTGGCAGCTGATTGTGCAAGGCTGGAGGTGAGGGGTTTTTTTCTCCCTTCTTTCTGATTCTTCTCAGAATTGACCTCCTGTGAAAAGTGGTGTTGGGGTGTGTGGGCTGCATTCCTTCCTTACGGCTGTGACTGTTGGTTTACTTGAGTGGGGAAAATGGTTTTATTTCTGAGAGGTGATTCAATCCCTTGGCAAACTGTTCTAGAACAATGTCACTGCTTGCTGTAGGATCTGTGAATGGTACTTTGGCTTTCAGGTGTCCACACATCCCGTGGGCTGCCTAGCGTGACATAACCCAGGGCTGTGAGCACATCTTGGGTTTGTCTGAAGGTCTCCCATGCTGGTGGCTTTGGAGGTGACCTCCAGCCCCCCGCGGACCCAAGGGCCTCTGAGGGGTGCTGCCATGCCCACCTCGCCCTGCCTGCTCCCACCGGGCTGAGCTGGCAGCTGGTGCCTGGGAGAGGAGGCAGCCCAGGACGGGAGGAGGGAGGGGATGGGGAGGAAGGGGGGGATGGAGGGGACAGGGACGGTTGCCTGGGAGCGAGTGCGGCGGGCGAAGGGAGCCCGTTCCCTCCAGCCGGCAGCGGGGCTGAGAGCACTGCCCCCCGGTTTCCGTAGGAGTGGTTGCCGTGATGTCGCTGACAGCATGTGCCAAACGACACCCGAGTTCGTGTGCCCCCGGACCGCTCAGCGCAAGAGCCGCCGCGGGCGGCAGCACCGGGCGCTGGGGAGCAGCGGGGAGCAGCGGGCCGCCCTCCCCCGGCACGGGCGCTCCGGTAGCACCGGCCGGGACGCTCCCGGGGC
>VZRW01004680.1:339406-499400 GCA_013398125.1 Aegotheles bennettii | reverse complement strand
CTGCTGGCAGACTAGTGTTTGAGAGCACGTGGTGCTGGTGCCTGCTGCGCTCCCTGCTCCATGTTTCAAACGGATGCAAGGAAGTAACGCTCTCCTCTTGGGAGAGGCCATACAATGCATGTTATGAATTGTCTCTCCTTGGTCAATGATAAAGAAAATGGGGCTATTCCAGTTGCAACGGGATTAATGAACGAGGATACGACGCCAGCATCTCAACTTTCTCNCCACCCCCACCACCCCCTCCTCCTCCACTGCCTGGGCCGAACATACCTGTGCCTCCACAGCTGATAAATGGGCATGACAACCACAGCAAAAAGAAGCGAATGCGGAGCTTTTTCTGGAAAACTATCCCTGAAGAACAAGTCCGTGGGAAAAACAATATCTGGACAATTGCTGCAAGACCTCAATATCAGATTGATACAAAGACAATCGAGGAGCTTTTTGGGCAGCGGGAAGAAACCAAGCCCCAGGACCTCCGAGGTCGATCTTTAAAGTCTTCATTTAAAGAGACTAAAGAGGAGGTAAGAATTGAAGTAAAACCTCTCTTTTACATAATGCTGTGAGAATTGGGGTGAATTCTGACTCGCCTTTGTCTCTTTCTCTGTCATGTTTCATTCTTCCGGCCTATCTTTCTCAGTTTGAAGGAGAGGGGAACGATGGGGAGGATAAACTCTTTGTTCTTAGTGGCACATATTTGTTTTGCAAAGAGCTAACAGTGTTTTATTATTTTAACTTGGTAAGTGCTGTGATTTGATTAGCTGTTAAAATAAATATAAGTGGAGGGAGCTGAAGTCATCTGTATTTACTCACGTTGGATAGCCCTTGAGTTTCCAATGTGAAACACAGGTGTACTGCCACTTTTCTCTTCAGCTCTTCCAGTGTCTGTTGTGCAAACAAAATGTTCTACGTGTACCAGGCAGGAGGGAAGAGAATCCTTTTGCAAGGGTTAATGCCGTGTATACCCTTGAGACATCGGAAAGGGAAGTACCAGTGTGACAGCGAAGAAATATACCTGGTGATTTAGGGAATTTCTTAATTAATTGAGATAATTTTAAAGTTTCAGCTTTCATTAGCGTTGCTTTCCTACTAAAGAAAACTTTGTTTTATCTACTCTGCTTTTTCTGGACACTAAAATAGGCGTCCAAGAAGGTTTGAAGATCGTTACTAATTTCTGTTCTGGTGGTGAGAAGGTTACACCAAGCACTTCCAGGTTCAAACGCTCTCCGGTGAACTGAGAAGTAGCTTTTCTAGTTCTTAAATCCTGATTTATAGACAGCCTCTTTCTGCAGCCATAATTGAATTGTCTCAAGTGATCTTTCTGTGGAGTAAATAGAGGGTTGAAATGCAGATTTAATCACTGGTGTGTCTACATCCATGTTAGCTTGTAAACAAAATACAAAGGACAGGGGGTTAGAGATGCAGCAGTGTATGAGGTTTTAGTGAGAAAAGAGGGACTTGAGGTTGATGGTACCTTGCAGGGTTCAGGAGGTGTCAAAATAAGATCAGCAGGGACAAGGTGAGAAACCAACGTACTGATAGTGCGCATGTTGTACACAGACTAAAATAAGGGCTTTAAAATTGGTGTGTGTATTGCATGCTTGGAAACCCTGGCTTCGGGAAGGAGTAATTGAGGGCCATCATCAGAGGTAGTCATTAACCTCTGCGCTGTTCTCAGGCAATGTTTGTCTTCGAATCAGGATGGCAGTGATGAGTGGACTTCCTGTCCTGCACATGGATGCACGCAACTCCGGCCCTGTGTGCTTCCTTAGGACGGCAGTGTGGTGAAGACCTAGTTATAGTAAAATGATGATAAATTTCATAAATTGAATGTGGTCTCTAGCATAGGGTATCCGAGGCAGAGAAAACCCCAGCGTGCTCCAGAACTCACACGTTTTCATGTACAGCTTGAAACTTGGGGCATCCTGGGGAAGATACAGTGCCTTGGAGACAAAACCCTGTCTTGCTGTAAGTTAGTGTTTTTGTTTATCTTGTCTGGAGCTGATATGGTGGTTCAGTGCACAGCTTGATGCCTGTCCACGCTGGTCCAGGGCTCTCACAGTGCCTTTGCACATGGCAGGCAGTGAGGCAACAGGACTTACCTCTGAGTTACGCTACTTAAGTGACAAAGCGTTCAACTCCGTTGCTAAGCTTTGTCAAGCATGCTGCAGCAGTGTGTCAGACAGTGATGACCAATTTCTCATGTGTCAATGGACTTTGCAGTACTAGCTGCTTAGCAAGGAGGGAAGGAGATAATCCTGGGTTATTGGAAGTGCAGGAGCACAGATACGCAACAGCTCACGTGCTGCAGGCATCGTTCAGCAGAAGTATGGAGGTTTCAGGCATAGGGAATGTTTGTGATTTCCGTCACCGGTGCCATCAGCTGCTGCTCACTTACTTCAACGTATCACAGTTATACTCTGTATTAACTCCTACGCTGGCTGGAAGGAGGTGGGGGCAGGCTGAGGTGCACGGCATCCATGTGACTTTGTGAAGAACACGTCAGCGTGGGGCTGTGGAAGCTGTAGTTCTCTTCCTGGGTGTGTTGCTGGCCTGGCAGGGGAAGGTGGGCAAGACATTTTGTGTTTCATACCTCCATTCCTTTTGTGTAAAACACAGTTGATTTGAAAAAGTGCTTTATGGTCTAGAATGAAGAATGTTCTTTGTAGTTTAAATAGCGGAATTAGTCTAGTTGATGTAGTAAGTCAACAATGAATTTTCAACATAACTTCAAGTGCATAAATTCAAGTATCGCTCAGGTCCAAATCCAGAAAAACCCAGCATGTGTCCAAAGCACTGGACAGTGGAGGTGGCAAAGTATGACTCTCCAGCCCGTGTTGAGGGTGCTGCCCAGAGACTGGCAGAGGCGGTGGTTTCAGACCTTCTTCAGAGATTGCTCTTGATTATGAAATCAGGAGCAGTTGTAGAAAAAGCACCCTCTCCATGTAGGAGCTTACAATACTGCATGTCCTTTTAATTCCTCACTCGCCAGTGATTTACACAGGGAATTTAGACACCCAACTCAGGCTATTGAATCCCAGTGCTGGAGGCTTAGCACTAAACATCATCATTATAACAAAAGTCCCTTTTGAGATTTGAGTCAAACTCCTGCAGCAAATGCTTTCCTTTTTGTAAACAATCCCTCACCAAACTCTTAGGAGATTAATTAACTTGTTTCCTTGGCTAAAGGCTTAATTTGTCCTGTGGTTTTGTGTAATTTGAGCCTCTGAAAAATAGGGGGTATAGAGTTAAGTTTACACACCAATTTACTTTCCCCATGCTTTAGTGGTATCACAGTATGACACAACATACACTCACTGAGACTATAGCCACCCTGGCAGTGGAGCGGGCAGCTTGCTGCCAGCCAGAGGAGCTGGTCTTGCTTTCTTCTTCAAACTGTCCCTCTGCTTCTATCCCTCACGCCTGCCCTCCCCCAGATCTGTGCCCTGGCTCTGGCAGACATTGGACCCTCTGTAAGCAGGTGTGAGTGAGTAGCTCAGCAGTATGCTGTTGGGGTTTTTTGTTTGTTTTTTACTGGAGTGGTTTCCTGCTACTGTAGTGAGTTTTGGTGGCTTGCGAAAGGGTGCAGTGGATTCCAGTCTGTGAGAGGGGCAGGGAGAAGGAAGATGGAAGGAGCGAACTGGATGTCTCTTGTCCCCTCTCCTAGCCATGGCCTCTGTGCTGGCTCTGGTGCTCATTCCACCTCCTTGAGAGCTGATTCAACCTGTTAATCCAGCAGAGGACTAACACAGCAAGAAAGCAATGAGATGAGAACCAGTGCCTGCCTAAGGGACTGGGCAGGCTGGGAATGTGATGAGGGAGGAAGACGTGGAGCGGGACAGCCCTGTAGTAAGCTGCTAGGTTCACCCTGCCACACTGTGGGAGCACACCTTTCCTTTCCTCAGCTGCTCCAGGCACTGTGTGTGGCTCGGGGGATAGAGGCCAGAGTACTGAACTCCGCAGTGATGGTTAATGTGTTGTGAAGGGAAGTGGGAGCTGAAGCAGGAAGTTGTTTATATCCTACCTAACCTCCAGCGCCTCCAGGCTGTTCCATGCTTGCTGTAATGTGTAAACTGTATCCCACCATGTGAAACCCTTGTGTTCTTATCCAGAGAGTGTGTGTAATGTTTTGCTTTCACTAATCTGTCATAAATCCACTTTGTCGTGTTCCTGTTCCTCATTGGCAATCTCATGGCAAGAAACTCCTGTTGTGTTTCTGGAGTCACTACAAAGTCAGTATTGATGTGGGGCTTTTTGCATCTCCCAGAGCACTCCTCTGAATCTTTTGTGTTGATTGCAAATTTGTGTCAGATTTCAGGAGCAGATTTTCTTTTACCATCATCACAACTTCAAGCTAATTTTCCCCTTCCCCTAATATACCTAAAAAGGGGCTATTTCAGTGGTGGATTAACATTTGTCAAACTGGTGCTGTTGTTACCCCACATGATCTACGCCTGCTGCAGATTTCAGAAACACGCTGAGCTGAGTGCTGTGGTGATGAGAAGCAGATTCACAAGTGCATCAGCTGTTGTTGCTTCAAGGATTACACTGTTTATGAAGGAGAGGTGACAAGTGTGTGAGGCGGTGACACTTGAGTTTGCTGGCAAAGTTTGGGGTGTTGAGATGGTGTGAAGTATCTGAGAGAACTGTAGTATTTCCAGAGTAGGATAAACAAAAATGTAAGTTTTTTCTGTCAGAAGAGTTGAAGAAGATGAGAATGGAGAAAGCTCTCCTAAACTTATCTGAAGTAAATCGTAAGAAACTGTATGAGAGTTTTCTTTGTTACAGAGAATCCTGTTGAGACTAGGAAAGTCTGTTCTCCATTCTTATTTACAGTCTAGCGTAACCTTTTGAGTCAAGAAGTCCAAGGATATTTCTGGTGGACTGCACTTTAAAATGTCTTTAGGTGGCGAACAGAGATTTGGAGTGTCCTGTGCTGGTACCAGTGCTGAAGGTGTGTATGAGTAGAAGATGCTCAGCAGGCTGAGCAGAATTTACAAAAAGCTGGGGTAATGTTTAAAGGGTAAAAAGCAACAGCTTGGCAGGAGGACGTACACAGACAGCTTTCTGCAAGGACCAAGTCAAGTGAAAGAACAGCAGACATTACGAACAAATGTTAAGGCTAAGATTATAAATCTAATATGCAGCTGCATGTGAGATGGAAGATACCTTATTCATATGTAAGGAGTGAGAACTTGTATTTACGGAGCATCTTCCAGGTTCCCCTTTTCTCCTTCTCACGGTCCTATCTGGAAGTTCCTTGAAGGTAGTTAAGTAATGACAGCTTTTTCAAATGCTTGATAACCTTGCAGTGAACATCAAACAAAGAGTGGCCGAAAACTGAGCCATGTGTTTTGGTTGTGTGCTTGAGCAAGGAATCAGAGAAAAAAAAGAGTACAGTCATATGCAGAGCAAGAAGAGTGTATGAAATCCTTGTACTTAAGAACAGCTACGACATTTTTATGTAGTGCTGATAGGGCAAATGCAGCTGTATATGTTGCGATGTGTTGTTTTTCTTCAAGGGAAGATGTTAATACTCTTAACACTGTTCTTAACCTCCCCAAGACACCCCGAGTTTCAAGCTGTACATGAAAATGTAAATCTGAGTGGTGCCATGGAAACGAAAGGTTTGCCCAGCTGATGGTCAGTCTTACTGTAACAGTTACCGACTGTGACTTAAAACGATACGTGCGGAAGGTTGACTGTGAATATGCTTTAAATAAACTCCAAAGCCAAAACATGATGGCAAAGCTTATAGGCTTAAACTAGTACAGAGAAATTGGAGAATTAGGACTGACCAGAGCAATTGGAGACTGGAGCTGCAGTTTGAGAGGTCACTGAGAGGTCCCTGCAGTAAAACGTTTTGAAAAGATCAGATACTGCAGGGGGAGAGGTAGTTGAACCTGTCCTATGTTAAGGGGCTTTCCCTTAATGATTCATTGGGGGCCTCTCAACTCCTAAGATAACAGGAGAATAAACTGCAATCTGTCCTCTTATCTTTGCATATGCTAAAACTGAAGGGCTTCAGGCTAGCAGTCATTTAATTAAAACAAATACACTGATATTTCCTGTGTTTTCCAGTCTTCACTGGTTTCAGAAGAGAGGAAATTCCAAAATTTCAGAAAACTTTTTAATTTGATTCACTCATTTCAACTGATGAGGGGCTGTCTTCTGGGTGTATGTGGAGAATGGCACAATGATCATGCCTGTATTTTCACGGTCTCCGGCTGACTTTGGGCTGGTTCAACTTTGTGACAATGCCAACATTGCATTTATATATGTATTTCTAATTTGTGCACTGTCACAGAGGTCAAGACACCTTTCCAGTTGTCAAAAACCTCGCACGTGTGAGTCCATCAGCAGTCTTGAACATCTGTGTGTACTGAGTTGTTCTGTTTTAGCAGTTGGGTGGCACTGTTAAAGGTGAAACAATTCTCTTGTCCTTGTAAATCTCATTACTTTTGTAGCTGTTGTCACCAAAATAGCTCTGGTAAATTTTAACCTTAAGGACACGATTTGCTAAAACAGGGCAAACATCTCAGGTTTGAACTTGCATGCTCTTGCAGGAAGGAAAACTAGTATAAAAAGAATTAATACTTTTATTTAATATTTTTTTAAAACAAATTAGGGGAAAAAAGTTTTGGTTTTTTTTCCTCTGCTTAATCTCCAGAATTGTACACATCAGATGATACAGAAAATCAGCTTTCAAATATAAAGCAGAGGGAGGCTGTTATTTTATTATGGGCTTCTGTTTGCTTATAGATAAAGCAAACAGATTCGAGCGTTACCTGCCTCAGGTTTTGATTCAAGATGGACTTACTTATCTTCCCATGGATCAGTGTGGCTGTTGGTTTGCGTGACTGAAATCAGTAGTGCACACTGTCCTCTGCTTAGAAAGCCCATCCATCCTCACTTTTGTAGCAAAACCTCTGAAATAGGTGGGTTTTGAAGTTCTCTAACTGCGGGGCCTGTGAATGCAGTACCACATATTACTTGAGAAGCAACATTTTTCAGATGCAGCATTATGAAATAAGCCAGAAGAACGTTTTTACTTTGTAATGAACTTATCTTGATTCCTTCCTTCTATAAATGTTGCTATGGGGTTTTTTTGCTTCCCTTGGAATAAGGTGGTGTGGGTGTGCTGTGTATTTCCCTGGGAAAAACTGGTTCTGCAATACATGATCTTTGTTGATAAGAAGTGACTCTGTGTATTCATCTGGCCTGTGATTTGGTGACAATTGCAAACAATTATCTGTAGCAACTTAGGAAACCCATTCTGCATTGTATAGTATTGTCTTAAGTATTAGTAGATTAATCTCTCTTGCTTTCTCTCTTAGGTTTCCATTTTGGATGCAAAAAGAAGCATGAACATTGGGATATTTCTCAAACAATTCAAAAAGTAAGATTTGATTTTTCCATGCAGCTAGTGCAAGCTACAGATGTGTGAAATTCTTTGTAGTTCTCATCAGATGTATTGTACATTGTGCTCTGTTCCTTGTGGAGTTTACAGTTCTATACAGATTTGTCATAAGTGGCTACATTTCATAATTTGCTTTCTGTTTAGTTTTGAGTGCAGTTATGATTTAGCACCAAACATTTAGAGTTTGCTACTGCTAACCAGTTGAAGTGAATTTTCAGGTATAGTTAAGGGAAGCCATTGTATCTCATGTAATACTGCATGAAAGCTGCTTTTCACTGGCTCCCTTTCTTTATAAAGAATTAGTAGAAAGGAGTGAGATGAGAGCAAGCTGTGTCAATGCTGTCTTTATTCATTGATAATGTTGCCCTTCAGTAAAGGTATCACTGAAGGTGGTGTTAGAACACTGCTGCTGTGCACACTGATACATAACCTCATTATAATTCCTTTGAGTAGCCCAGGCATGGTTGTGTTTTTTTTTTCAATTTGTGAAACTATTCGCACTGCAAGTGTTAGAAATGTGTATGCTCAATTGTTTTTTCAAGGTCTGCTGAATCCATCATTGAAGATATTTATCATGGAAGAAGTGAGACCTATAGTTCTGAACTGCTGCATGAATTTCTTAAATTATTACCAGAAGCTGAAGAGGTAAATAATGTTTTCACATGGAACTTATTTTTTTTGTAGAGTTCTACTGCCTGGGATTCCAACATGAAGGCTTGTAAAAGAGGTATCCCAAAGCCTTCCTGAGGCTAGGGGGTAGGAAATCACTGACTGCAAAGATTTTATCTTCGTTTGACATGTAGTATCGAGGTTGCAGTGTAGTTAGTCCCTTCACATATATCCTAATGCACACAAATTAAGTTTTACTTGTTGGCACTTGCCTCATGCTTTCCCATTGCAGTGCCTGTGAGTTGAATATTGGTAGCCCTATGGTACTGTCTCTTCTCCTTTCTGGTTTGCTGCCTGCTTGGTGCATCTGGGATCTGCCTGCTGCTGGGCCTGGGTCATTTGGTTCCAACAAGGCAGAAGGACTGCTCCACTGAGCAGCACCCATAGAATTTGCTAACGTGGCTTGATGCTCCAAAGGAGACATGTTGGAAGGCACAGAATTACCAGCAGCACCTTCTGCAATGTCCCTGTGCTCACCATATGACCAACATACAAGTGATGCTTTCTCCCCTCCCAGTCCCAACCTTCAAGAACATTAACATGATTAAAGAGGTGAAGCTTCATCAACTGACCTGGGAGCCCTGCTTAATGATGCACAGTTCCTTGTCTGCTAGTGTATTTGCACTGACCCATTTGTATGTACTTGAGAGAAATGTATACCACAAACTTGACAAAATTAGCATTAGGGTTGCTTGAGTGCTTCACATCAAAGTGGTGGCTGAAACCTGGAAAATTGCTACACGTACAGATCAACCTCAACTCACATGCTTTACTCCTTCAAGGTCACACTGTCAAAGCACTCTGTTTCCTCTGTGCAGCAGCAAATCTCAGATCCACTCAACAGCAAAACACATTGTATTGTTCGGCAGTCAAATATATAACTCTAAATTGGGCTGCTTTTGCAGGGAATCTTGTAAAAATTGTGTGTTGTTGTATTTGATTAATATATTTTTTTTAGTTGGGGGGTATCAACAAGTTGAAATGAAAAAAAAAGGTAATGGTAGTTCTGGGAGCTCGAAACTATTCCCCCTTCCCTCTTTGTCTGAATTTCAGTACATATTCCTGTATTTAAACAGGATTTATCTCCTTCCTCTGAAAGAGCCGGGCAGAGGAGAACAGTGAAGTATAAACTGAAAATAAATTGACTCCTAGTTAACTCAGTCTAGATTCAGCAAATTAGACTGAATGAAAGGTATTTTTTCTTCTTTTCCCCTTTCTGGTTTAGATCTTGGTTGTTATTTTACAACAAGTAGAAAATCTTTCAAATAGCATAGTCCTATGTGATATAAATGTTGTAATTCAGCTAGAATTGCAATGCAAGTTGTTGAATTTTGTCAGAATTTTGACTGCAATACTCAGCTAGATGCTTTAGGTATCTAGCAGGTGCTGCTGAGAGTGAAAAGATATATTTATTTCCTAGTAGATGATTTGACAACAGGCCTGCCCCTCAAGATAGTGGGGCCAGAGCACTTAAGAACTGCTTTTAAGGAGGCTCTTGAGAAATTAATAGAGGAGATTTCATGGTGCAGAGGAGTATTAGAAATTAAGGGGCATTAGATGTTAAATTTGTTGGTTTTCCCAAGGGAAGGCTGCAAAGAGGCTTGTTCCCAGTGTGCAGGTAATGCAGGTATTTAATTAGTTTCATGCTTCAGAGATCTCATCGCTTACTGTGAGGAAAAGGAGAGACCCCCTTTCCCTTTGTTAATTCTCCTTGTAATTGTTTGACTTCTTGGGAGTTTTTCTTAAGAGAGCTGGGGTGGAGGGGCAGGACAGGGAGAAGATCCTGAATGTGAGGGACTGATGCTTCTGCTGGTATGGAAAAATGTTTCAGTGCCTTCATGTCCTCATGCTTCAAGTGTTCAGAGAATAAGTGGGTCTAATAACTTGTTCACCACTGTGGCTGCTAAAATTTTAGTGTAGCCATTTCAAGAATTCATTCTCTTTAGGAGCCACAGAGCTTTTGTTATTTGTCTTTCTCAGCATTTTTTCCCCTGAATGTATGTTCATTGCTGTCCTTGTATGTCCCCTTCTTTTTTTGTTAGTTTATTATCTGCCTCGTAGTCTGAATACCTGTCTACTGGAATAGTGATTGATGGTTTGCTGAGGGGAAGCCATCAGAACTATGCAGTCCCTCTCCACATAAAAATAATACAAAATCACTAGAGATATTAGATGAAGTGGTGTTGTTTGTTCTGCTGTTCCCTATTCTGTTTAGTAATCCTTAATTTCTTTTTGATCTGGTTGTCATGAGATAGGGTTGGCAAGATGTCATCACATTGGCCTGTCCCTGCAGAATGTTGCACTTGTCCTCAGCAAGGGTTCCCTGGGATTACCCTTAGATACTTCCAGTTCTCCTAAAGATCTGCTTTGTTGTTTTAGGGGTTGATAATTACTCTGAGCAGAGGCTTAAGCAGCCAGATTCTAAAAGGTTAGTTGTTATTCAGTTACCAGTGGTAACTGTTCTTGGTGTAACCATGGGTGGGCTTCAGCAGTTCCTCTTTGTGTGCTCAGGTATTTACAGTCACATTTCCCAGTAGCACAGTTGTCTTGCAGCTTGGAAAGAGAACCAAGTGTCCCCTGTCAGGCATGTGCTCCACCCCAATAACTGTGTTTGAAGATGTTTTCTGCTTTTTCTTTTATACGGTACCATAAATCCTTAGTCTGTAAAAGAGAAAGGGCTGTAGAAAGGGCAACTCTGGACCATCATGTTTCTTCTTTTTTTACCAACAGCCTTACAGGTTATATGGTGTGAATAAACAGTGGCTTTATACTCCAACCTTGTCTTATCTAGAAGTGTTGTGATACGTAGTCACATCACCTGAATGTTCCCCTAGTCTCCGGTTCGATGTATGTGACAAATTTTACATCATCTCAGTCCATATTATCTAAGACACCTGATGGACATTCTTCCATCTTTGAGATCGAACAGCTTTTTGGCGATGGAGGCTCAGTACTTGGGCTAACAAATGCATTTAAGATCTGTTGTCTTTAAAATTATTCTTTCTTTTTGTAGTATTGTAACGTGGCAACTCTGTTTACATTCAGGACAAGGTATCAGTACTAGTAATTTCCTAGCTGTTTTCTATAGAAAATCCCAACAGCTATAAAAGCTGTTAGGATTTTTGTGTAGAAATGGCAAATACTGGCTCTCTGCTGGATGTTTTTTTCCAGCTGAATAAGACCATTATTGAAATATTGGCACTGCTGTGAAGATTTTTGTCAAACTGAAAACGTTTGGGTGTTTTCAAATGTTTAATTTTAAAAACTTGACAGGTTATTGAAGCTGGTAAACGTGGAGCTTGCTGCAAGGTCCCGCTCAGTTTTGTTCAGGGCTGTGGGTGTGGCACAGCCAACCCATGATACAGTGATTAAAAAAAAAACAAGGAAAGGTATAAAAATTCTGGATGTGTTAACAGGTAAGGTAAGATCGCAGATTTTGTGTGATCCTTGTTAGAAGTCGTGCTGCTTGTGCCTTACTGTGGTTAGCAGTTTTGTAAGAGGAAGGAATGCCTAATTGGAATTGTCTCTGCTACATCTCCTTTGCAGCTCACGTTTTTTTTCCAGGGAGCCTTTGTCTTGACTGAAGCAATGGCCTATATCACTCCTAAAAAGATTTCTAGCTGTTTCTTAACAATGTCCTGTTAAAACAGCTGACAGCTGTCATTTACTGGCATCCTGACTAAAGCACGGGAGAAGCTTTTAGTTGCTTTTATGTGCATATCAGTGCACACTTCAGCAGGCCCAGACTGGTAAAAG
Source organism: Aegotheles bennettii (assembly GCA_013398125.1). Lineage (NCBI taxonomy): Eukaryota > Metazoa > Chordata > Aves > Caprimulgiformes > Aegothelidae > Aegotheles > Aegotheles bennettii. The sequence continues at coordinate 487,558 of VZRW01004680.1, read as the reverse complement.
TTGAGAGAGTCCAGTGTTTAACGAGCTAGAATAGCCAGAATTTGTACTTTAAATATATACAGAAGAGAGCATATCATACTGCCTATCAGCTCACCCACACACGTGCACGCCCAGGTTATCAACACAACGTCTTAACTTCCTTTATAATGTCTCAGACCTGTCCTTTGCCCATATACTCTCTTTTAAAACCCTGGTCATCTGTCACCTGCTTTACTGGAATTGTTTCTGTCTGTCAGCTCTACAAACCATGTTTGTGTAGTTAACTGCCCCTCCTTTCCTCAGCCCATGCTGTGTATGGCTGACGATCCTTCATAGCTTTCATCTCCTGCTTCCTTTTTCACCTCTCATGATGGCTGCAGGTTTTTCTCCTTTTCTTTTATCGTTTGCTGGAAGAGGTTTGCCACTGCCCAGGCATGTGCCCAGTGGTGCCTCCCCACCTGATACATTAGCTGCGTTCCCATGTGCCCTTGTAGTTGGATTCCACTGTGATGCCTTTGGGGGTTTTGGTATTTTTTAACTCTGTTTTTTAGTGCCCTGAGTGTTTGCAATACCATGGAAATATTAAAAAAAAAATAAAGCGAGAGAGAGAAAATGTTTACTCCTTTGAACTGCTGCACTTGGCTTTACTTATTTATTTGTAACGTGGGGAATATTGACTTGCGTGATCAGAATGCAGGGAGATACTTAGTTACAAGCATATATGAGGATGTGTGGTGTATTGATTTGTACTCTTCTTCAAAGATCCTGTATAGGAGTGCAACATACCTGTTTTATGCCATAAAGTAAAATCCCACAAGTTGTAAATAAGTGCTGCTGGTAGCTCAAAAATAACTGAAAACTTGAGTGGCAGGAATGCATTAGCTTTCCTGTCAGTGAGGAATAATGAAATACTTGCAATAGGCATATCTGCTCCAATTGTTCACAAATCAAATCAAAGATCAGGCTTTCTCTGTTTCATAACTGTTTTTAAAACGAAGCAAATTACATATGTGAGAACCTTCTGTATCTAAAATCTGATTTAGTGTGCATGGGCATGCATGGACAGTGCAAATGCATATTCCATATACAAATATAATGAAAAATTAGATTAGTAGCTCTGTGCCCAATGTGAGTAATACAGAACTGAGCATACAATGTAATTATGCTCCCTTGAATGTATACATTACACTGCCACATCTTGGTACGTGGCTCCATATTGCTGTGGAAAAGGTTTTGTTGTGCTTGAAGAGAGGAGGTCAAGGCCAGAACTGAGAGTTATTCATTGAGATTTCTAAAAAAAACCACATTTTTTAGCTCTTTTGTGTTCCCAGACTAGTTATAAACCTGTCTACTATCTGTTAATACGATTAACAGTGAACACTGTTGTCAGTCCCCATAGTTTCTTTTCAGTTCCTGGCTGCATTTGGTATTTGAATTTGACCGCCACTTTTAGGAACCATCAGAGAATCTCAGTTCTCTTTGGGAAGACTTGGACAACATGGCTGCAGAGAGAAGAGGCCAATCCCATGGGCTTTTGAGTACGCGTCCTTTGGAACATGTAGGGACAGCCATCCAAAATATGTTTCAATAATTTTTAGCTTTTGGGTTCAGAAGCTGGTTTTTTTGGTTTATAGGTAGTGTCACTTAAGTCAAATAACTTTTTTTTTTCTGCTTCATGGTGAGATTACTTGTCTTTTTCAGTTATGAAATTTTTAATGAAGAGGGAGCACAAAAATTGTTAACTTTACTGTAGCTATTCCCCAGGCTGTTTACTCTTTTAAGGCCAAACAAACAGAGGATTTAGTCTCCTGTGTCAAAAACCTAGGCAGGTATGGAGAATCGGGCTGTGCTGTGCTAAATTCCGGGATGAAAAGGACCTTATAACTCTTTTTATGTTTTGTCTGTTTGTGGAATGGGTCATTATCCTCCACCTTGCTTGGTTTTGGTCTTGACAAGTGAGCTGCAGTGTTGAACAACTAAAACAAAGATGGTGGAGGCTGAGATGGCTGGTGGAGGCTGGAATAAGCGTAACCAGGCAGTGAGCGCATCTTTATTTTAAGGCTGATTACAGACTGTCTTTTGGGTTGACTACTGCCCAAAGCTTTTTTTTTGTGATATTCACATCCCATCTTACCCATCAAAAGTCAGTGTCATCAGTGGCTTCTGTTGCGCATGTATAGGAAAGTTCCTCCTCTGGATGAATTCTAGGATTTAATATCCCCTTGTACCAGTCCAGGCATTTTTTCTGAAAAAACAGGGGAGAAGAAAGAGGTTTTCATCCAGTGACTGTAAAATTAACATTCCACACAGATAATGTTGATTGCTACTTACTGTCAAATGTATATTTATATATAGTACAGGTAGCATGAACAAATTAATATTCCTGTGGGTATCTCAGGATCTCCTGTTGTTCACTTTCTGTGCATTTAAATCTTAAATGTGCATCTTTCTATAATTGCCTGTGGTTTATATGATCTTGATTTTGGTGATTTAGGGTGGGTTTTTCAGGGGGCTGCTTTTCTTTTTTTCTCCCCCTCACCCCACTCCAAATCTAACTGCCTGTGTCCTTCTCAGGCAAACTCTGATATTTGCCACTTACTAAAATGAGGTTGGAGAATTTGCAGTTGTTGTTTAGGTTGCAGACCACTATTTTTTGGAAACTAAGATAAAGAACACCCGCAAAGACTAACTGAGATGTCTCCCACTCCCCAGTTCACGATGTAGGAAAAAGTGTTTATTTTGGTTTTGTTTCTTGCTTGTTTGACACCTTAGAAATATCAGGAATGTCAAGTCTGGTCTTTCCTGTTTTTTGTTGGCAGACTTCTTGAATGGCTCTGTAAATTAGTTTTCTCAGGCCTCAAAAAAAAGGGGTATGTTTTTTTATTTTTAGAAGGAATCTTTGTCAGAGTGTCTTAAGTAAAATGGGTGTGTGTGCGTGTGTTAGGAAATTGAGTTAGATAGTTGGAATAAAAACAACTCTTTGATTAGAATTCTCTTTCTCGGTAATAAGGTTTTGTTGGGGTTTTGTTTGCTGTTCTTTTTTTAATTTGAAAGGAAATTTTTTCTATTCTGGGTTTAATTTGTAATTTTTGTTTTCCCTTTCTTAATGTACTCTCAACATTTCTTTTTTTTTTTATGAAGTGGAAAAAGAATTGGAATAAAGCAGGAAAAAACTGTTAAAAGAATCCTTTTCTTCTGCTAGTCCAAAATTTCTTTTGAATCCCTGATTTAGCATAGCGTATGTTGTCTTGCACTATAGATCAGTCACTTTTTTACTGTGAAAGCAGAAAAATAACCTAAGTGATTAATTTGGAGCTTGATGCTTTAAAAAAGCCCTGTGGCTATCTTGCTAAATCTTGGCAACCTGGTAGCTGTTGATGGCCTGATGTAGTGTGCATCTCTCCAGGATAGCTTAATGTGCTTTCTAAAACTGAAGACCATGTGTGTAAATGGGGTTGTGAATGGTTTTGTTTGCTCATGTTATGAAAAGGAAGCATGATGGGCTGGTGTGTAAATCAGTGGAAACATGCAACTGTTACTGGGTGTGAACTTGTTGGTTGAATGAAGAAATAGTGTAATTGAGAGCGAGCTCTGCTTTTGGACACACAGTTGCTGTGTTCGAAGATGTGAAAGAAATTCCGCTTAAATATATGTGTACGTATTTTCCAGTTCTTCTGTATAAACAACTAGTAAGTATGTGGGCAGATCAGTGACTTCCAGATCATGCAAATATATGGATTTTGGTGGAGCTGGGAAGGAAGATTGACAAAATTTGTGCAGTGATATTTCCTTTGCATGTAAATGGTGTTCTCAAAGTACTGACAACAAATAACTTAAAGATAAATGCAGTCTTGCATTTTAAAATATTTCATATGAATAAAAATAATACAAACTCAGGAGCATGAAGTTTACCCTTTAAGAGAGTTTTAGAGGAAATGGTAGAAGCAAGTATCTGGGAAAAAAAATGTAGCTTAAACATTAGCTACATTGTGCCTAAGAGGCATCTAATCAAATCTAGGCAGTCCTATGCTGGAAATGCTGAACACTGTTAACTTTAAGCTGTGCTCAAGTGTGTATCGTGGTTGTTGCAGAGTCAAGGATCAATTTTTCAAATCATCACTTAAGCAGCCATTTCCTAAGCAAACAGCTAGAGAACAGCAAATGGACCAGTTGAAAAGAAAAGAGCCAGTTCTCCTGGGGAAGCTGGAACAGCAGTGTCCTAAACATAGTGGTGAGAGCAATAGTTGTTCAGAAATCAGAACAATTAATTGGAAATCAGAATCACCGATCAGAACAACACCATTGTCTTTTTTTCCTCTGGACTGTGCAGCAAGGTTTTTGGGAGATGAGTGGTGTTGCTGGTTTTATTTTGTTTGTGATTGGACTGTGTGCAAATTACAGGAGCTTGGACAGTGAAGCCATTCAGTCAGTCACTGAGTGGACTCTCCAATGCCTCCTGTTAGGTCTACTGCTTTTCAAGGTGTTTCTTTCCAAAGTCAAGTTAATCTTGACCTTTGATAAAATTCTTTGATAGTGTTTTTTTCTCTTTTCTAGGTAAAGAAAATAAAAGCCTTTGATGGAGATGTATCAAAACTGTCTCAAGCTGATTCCTTCATGTATTTACTAATCCAGGTGCCAAAGTAAGGAGATAGTAGGTTTATTCTGTTAACGATAAATGTTCTCTGTTGGCTGTCAGTGCTAAAACCTGTTTGTTTCTGTGCCTCAGCTACGCTCTTAGGATTGAAGCCATGGTGTTAGAGAGGGAGTTCTCACCCTCATGTGCTTCTCTACAGGATGACATGAAAATTATAAGACAGGCAACAAAAGGTAATTAAGCATGTTGGGACATGCATAATACTCCTGTTTTTGTTAGCATGTTAATTACTCTGCATTATGGAGACTAGAGCTTGAATTTCAGGTACCTTAGCTATTAAAAGGGAGCAAACTCCCCTCTGACAAATGCCATCAGGGTGTGCCTGCAAATCTTTGCTTCCAAAATCAAAAATCTGGAGACTTTGGACACGTTAGCAATGAGCTTGTGACCAAAGCCTACAAGCAGTGTACCTGAAACTGGCAGAAGCAAAGGCATCCATCACCAAACTAGGATAAATAATTTTCTGAGTACAGTTTGCTCATTCATGCCTTGCTGTCTCTGATTGAATACGGCTGTTACACCTCTCTGCTCACTCTTTCAGACATCCATAGAGAAAATCACTGTATGGTTTCCAAATTACTCTTTATGCTATTGCCTTTTGAGGTAGCAGTATTGATAGACTAAAATTTCAATTGTAGAAACTTTAAACTATTTGTATTCCTTTGTTTTCTGTTTTTGTCCTCTATGTTTCTGTACATTTTTCTTTGTTCTCTGCATTTCACAAGTTTTAAAATGCTGCAGCTGGTTATTTGAAAAGTAATCTGGTGTCTTCCACTCTGTAGGAAAATAGTTAATTTCCTGGTTTCACTTAAACATTAGTGCTGACCTTTTCAAATGCCTTTAGTGGCTATTTGTCCTGTTCCTCAATATGAAATTCCTCTTTCATGCTGGCAAATTTTATGACAGGCTACTAGAGCACTGTTTAAATTGCTTCTAGTGGTATAAAAAGGCACAGTAGTAAAAATATTCAACTCTGAGCACCAGTGCTTAGGATAGTCATTTTTAGTGAAAGGGAGAAAAGCCTGGTGTGTTTTTCCCACCCGTGGGGATTGAACAAGTCCTTCTTGACTCAGAAAAATGTGCCTTAGCTTAGGCAGAGGTTTGAGTTTGGCCTTTCATTGGGGTCTCTTTCAAATCATTGTTCTTCGTGTTTGGAGCAACAGACATACGTGAGGGAATATGTTATGTATAAAAGCAGCTGCCCCTTATTGTCCTTCGTGTCCTTCACCCCAGGACATCTGGGAACTGATGAATTCATTCCCTCCAGAGGAGATGCTTTGGTCTCCAGCTCCCACATCAGGCCAGTCATGCAAATCAGACTGACTGAGCTTTCTTGGTTTCAGTCCACTTGTGTCATGTGCTCTTCTCCATTTGGTCTTGCACTTCAGGGTCTGTTGATAGTCCAAAGTTGTTAGAAATTATGTCTACTTTTCTATTCATTATCTCCTATGTTTCTTTCCTTGTAATTAAGCTGAGGGAATATTTACTTAAATTCTAACACTGATAATCACTAAGGGTTAGGATGGTCTAAATAGCCTGTTGGATTCTCATCTAGCCTGCAAATAGATGTGTATCATAGTGACACTGAGCAGGTTCTTACTATGCAAAATCTTTAGAAGCTGCCTTCTCCTCTTGGCCTTATGATGGCCTTGTATTCTCTCCTCTCTCTTCTTCCTTGCTTTCTCACCTATAGCTTGTTAGATCAAAGGTTGTTTAATTAGTTCTGTGTTTTTAGGCAGCTAATACTGAAATCCAAGGATACACGGGCTGTTTGCTTCCAAAATGATAGTGTATTGAGTTGAGCAGTTAAATGCAGCGTAAATTATAGAATGTGAACTTCAAAGCAAAATAGTTTCTAAAAGTATTTACACTGCAATCAGAAGACTTCCACCATTTGCTGTGTTCATCAGTGTAAAATGAAGTACCTTACCTTAAAACCAGCTCATGTTCTTTTCCTTGCCATATGGGCACTTGCAGATTTGGAGTTATTTCATTTGCTGTGCTACTTGTGTAATGCTAATTTATTAACTCTTTACAATTATGAATTTCTGTATCTTATTTCTTAGGCAATCCCTCTGGTGACTTTCAAGCACATGTGTTGTTTTGTGTTCATGTGGCTGGATGAAAAGGTGTATGAATTCATATAGAACACTGCTGTGCATTCTGCAAAAACCAGAAATGTGTACAAAATGGGCTTCTGTGATGGAAAAGCTTTAAAAGGCATTTTCAGTCCATTTGACTCTTTGCATCACTGAATGTAACTTTGTGCTAAATCATCTTTTATGTGACTGAAGTAAAACAAATGCTGCTCTGAGTCGGTGATGATACAGAAATAAAATTATGATTCATAGTGAGAGTGGGATACGCAAGGAAAATTTAAACATTGCCTGTTATCTTTTCAGGCCTGATGGCTGTCTCCCAAAAAAAGAATAATTGTTTAAAAGCCCAATCCCAGCAGATGGCAAATGGATCCTGCAGGATTCAGAACACTTGCCTCACACTGGAATTAGTAGGTGGTGAGGGTACTTAACTACTTACATGAGACACTTTGCACATTGCAGGATTAGGCCCCAAATATTTTGCTAGCAGCTAGATTGCCTTGGAAATACTACACTTGCTAAATTAAGGTCTGAACATGCACTTTTGAGGTTTGTCAACCGTGCTTGTGAATTTGAATTATATAATAGCATTTTTTTTTCCCACGACTTTTTCATTTTGTCATAGTTTCCTGTTAAAATAAAAAATTTCACCTTTAAAAGCTTGAGATGAAGAGGAGTTTGGTAACTGACTGCGTACACTTTAAACAAACAATTGTCAGACAGCAATTTTCTTGTTCCTTACAGAGTTAATGACTTGTGAGGAACTGCATTCCATATTGCACTTGGTCCTTCAGGCTGGGAATATTATGAATGCGGTAAGTAACATCCACAATGGAGATGGCCAATTGCCCAAACTTCCTTGTTAGTATTGCTGTCCATTGATGTCACGCCTCAGCTGTTTGCTCGTTTCTTTTTAGGGAGGTTATGCTGGCAATGCTGTTGGATTTAAACTGTCGTCACTGCTCAAACTGGCGGACACAAAAGCAAACAAACCTGGGATGAGTCTGCTGCATTTTGTTGCTCTGGTACAGACAAACTACTTTGCTAGTACAAGAAACTGCTAGAAATGTTGAGCCATAGATGATAAACAGTACAAGGGTCCTCACGCCTCAGAAAAAGCAGCTTTTTTACGGCTTTGGTCCTACTTTTCACATTTCTTCTCCTGCCATAAAATTCACCAGTTTACCTATGTCTGGTCATCCTATCCAGAAACCCGTGGAAAGCTTATGTTTTTTATATCATATAAAGGCTTGCCTTCATCTAACTTCTATATTGTAGCTTTTCTGTTACTGCTCTGAATTCTCACACTGTGGAAGTGGCTTATCTTGATAAATATCCTTTCAATCTTCCTGTTGAATCTTTTGAGCGGTGTTTTTGATAGAATTTTTTTTTCCTCCCTAGGTGACTGACATGTATTTCTAAAGCTGCTGCAGACTTTTTTCAAGTTATTTTTCCATCCTTTCAAGCTTCTTGATTTTGGGTGGGAGAGGATTTGAATGTTTCTTCTATATGTGACTTTGGTTATCTGTGTACAAACTGGCTTACCAGATTGTCAGTCAGCTAACAATAGGGTATTAATTGATGTTTGTGCAGGAAACATCAAATCTGCTTAAACAATGGGCACCAGTAAATTGTTCTTTCCCTGACATTCCCTATTAATACACGTGGCTTGTGTTCACTGGCAGAAGCAGCTATTATTGTACACTGTAAAATGGAAACTGTTGTTTAAAGTTTCCAGTTCTAATCTCTGCCTTTCGTTAAGGGGTGTCCTCTGCTCAATTGAAGGGGAAGAAAAACAATGCAGGAGAGAAACCCTTAAGTGCCCTCCCATAGGCTTTAGAACTGCTGGACTTACGGGCTTGGGTATGGTAGTGGAATGTTAATGGATTGTGTGTGTTTTGGTTTTGTTCTGTTTGTTTTAGGAAGCCCAAAAGAAAGATGCTGCTCTTCTCAACTTTTCAGAAAAAATTAGGGACGTTCATGATGCCGCCAGGTAAGTCAAAAGAAACCCGAGAACTTAGGGTTAGACTGTGACTTGTAATTTTGCCATTTGTGAAGCAATGAGGTTATTCAGAGAAGTCTTGGCACAAAAACTGAGATCTTTACGAATGTTTAGTATAGCTTTGAGGGCTTCATTTCCATTTGCTAGCAGAAGTATGCCTGCAATGTGCCTTCAGGTGTGAGGTTTTTTATGACATGATCTCCATAGGTTTTTGGTAGTTTTGTCTCTGTCAAATACATGTGCACGTATGTTGCTTTTAAGGGATTGAACTAAAAGCATGTTACTGCTTTTCCTTAAACCAATTTTCATCTGTCTCTGAGCAGGCTACAATACTTCTGCAAATCTGGTACCAGGTACAGGTGCTGGCCCCAGCTTTTGTTGGATGCTTTTTGATATTTCGTTTGCTTCTCTAATTCTGTCTTGGATGGAAAGTCTGAAGAGCCTGGGGCTCTGTATTGCTTTCATCGTAAAGTCTCTAGCTGCATAACTTTAAACTGAGCCTCATTCATACCTCAATAACTATACTTGCTTTTGTGAGACCATGTGATCTAAAATCCAAAACTGGAAGCTAGCGATGCTGGGGTTCTATTCCCAGTTTTGCAACTTCCTTACTCTTGAGCTTTGAGCAACCTATTTACATTCTTTTCCCAGCTGTAAAATGGATCCAATCTCCTAGATCTGATGCAGGGTTAAGTAATGTCTGCAAAGGACTCTGAAATCTTCTGAGGAAAGGAGTGGCCATGGAGTTAATCAGAAAATTTTTTGAGGGACCACCTGTGTGGCTCTTTGCCATCCAACCCACACACCTTTCTGGCAGTCTGCCATGTGGCCTGCTGGGGAATGTAGCTTCCCTCCGCATCCAAGCAAAGCCCCCTGGCAAACAGCAGGGGAACAGGCAGAATCCCAAATCTGGTGCTATTTTTTTCTAACTGCTTTGTTCTTTGATCACATTTGTTAATGCTGAAAATCTTCTGTTGTAACTCATGCTGAAATCTATTCGGGGAATGCACTCTGTACAGGAAAGTGAAACAAAATCAAATACATGTCTCACCATCGAGCGTGAAGAAGATCTTTATTAGAGACAACTGTCATGTACATGTTGCTCATAAATCCTCCCAATTAGAGCATGTTAAAACAACTACCTTTATGTTCTTTACTTTTTTACTGTCTTGCCTTCTTTACTTGTAGGCCATCCTCTTCCTTCTTCACAGGCAGAAAAATACAGCCTGTATCTTCTACTGCTTTTCTTATTTGCAAAAACACCCATGATCTGCCCAGAACAGGGAACTAACTTCTGCATATGAAGTAAGCAGAGAAAAAACCAACACACATCATATTCGTGTATGCACTGACAAACTTACACATGCTGTCACCATCCACTGCCATGACATTACTTAACCCTTCAATCAGTCTGCCACAAATTCTTCAGCTTTACTGATTTAAAGTCATGCTGCTGATGAAATGATCTTAATTAGGCGTATGTGTACAATTGTTAATTTTTATCATTTTGGAAACTGTAGTGCTTCAATTCCTAGGCAATGTTTAGTTCTCTTGTGAAGGAAATGCCATCGATTTAGAAGCATTTACCCTCAAAGTCACCGAGAGATTTGGGTGGGAGCTCCCATTGTGTGGAAAGCAGGTCTCAAGGGATAAAGCTTAGATTACATCAGATCAGAGCTCTTTCCTGTGCTTTTCGATTTCTGAGTTACCTCTCGACAGGAGCAGCTCTGCTGCTGGTATGTGGTAGAAGGATGAAATGTTATAACTGCTGGGTTGAGACTGTGTAGGCTGTACTGCTGTGACTGCTTAGAAGAATGTAACATGCAATTTCATGATGCCAAACAGTACTGCCAAAATGGGTAGTCCTGGTTGACAATCCCTTGTTGCTCCCCTTTTTGTGCCAGCTGATGCACTCAAACAGTCATGTAATCAGCTGTACCAAGCAAATGATCCATCTGGGGAAGCACACTGGTTTTTTCCTTCTCCTAGGTTAATGTTCAGTGCACAGGTACGGCTGACCATCTAGAAAATGAGTGCTAGCACAGGCACCAGGGAGAGAAAAGGAACACCTGGTCAGAGGCAGGGCAGCTCTACCCTTTCTCGTGGTAAGGTTGGGTAGGACTGGCTAGAGTTAATTGTGAAACCACACCCCATGGGAATCTTTTCATGTTGCAAATAAGAAGAAATGTACTTATCTCTCTAACTTTCAGTGTCTACTCTGGAAAGATTTCCTGAACAGGCAGGTCTTGTTTGATAGCCAGGTTGCACCTCATGTTAAACGTCTGTTTTTGAAGCATATTGTGGCTAACCCGTGAGCAACACCTTGCCCTTTGATAACTATTCTCTGTATGTGCTATTTTAGGTTATCCATTGATAATGTAGAAGCAGAGCTTCACTCACTGTCTTTCAAGACAAGATCTGTTAAAGACAGTATTCGGCGAGACCCAAAACTCTTTCACCAGATGGAAAGCTTTCTCCAGGTTTGTAGGATATCCATGTTAATGTGTTACTGGTTGCCTGAATACAGGAGCATTCCTCAGCTCAATGTAATTTACGTGGACGTGTTAATAAACAGAAGCATTGTTTTAATATGTCTACCCTATCAGTTGTACAAAGGTGTTCCAGCTACATGCTGTTTGTCAAGTAAGGTGTTGGAAGTACTGTGTTTTTACAGGGAGGGATATTGAGTGTACATTGCCTGAGGCTTGTTAAGCAAGCGGGTTTAATGCCCGTGAAATGACTGATGAAGATCAGTAGTTAAAATATAAGACAATTTGGATTGGTCTTTGGTTTTGTCCTTCACAGCTGTCCAAAATATAGCATCTGCATGTTATGTTTTACTGCAGCATGTCAGTTTTAGCTGAGGCTGTGCTATGCATACTAATCGTGATTGTTGGGTGATAATGTTAGAAGCTGGAAAGTTAAGGGACTGTTGTCTCTGCTCATTTACCCTTAGTACACAGCGTATTATTCTGAGCCATACCATTACTTCTGGGTGGGTTCTCCTTTTCTTTTTTAGTACTGTGGTGACTTTATAGACATGAATGTGCATAGCACTTAACTTTGAAGCAGAGTTCTTGGTATTTTCTGAGTACGTGATGATGCCTGGAGAAATATGTGTTATACTTCAATTAAATGATTTCTCTGTTTCACACTATAGAGAATAATTAAAAGTAAAAAAGCAGGTGTTGATCTGGAACTTAACCTGCCCTGATTTTCAACTTGCAAATGTAGTTAATAGTCCCTGCAGTTTTTTAAGAGATGAGAAGCTGATGAAGAAAGGGGCGGGTTCAGATTGAAATACCTGTCCTCATTCACTCTGAATTAATTGGCTTTTATCCATTGCACCCAGACTCTTTAATGTTGTGCTCTAACATGTTTGGGATTTTTTTTTCTCTTATTTAATAGCTGGTTTTATGTAACACTGCAACCTTGTTTAGGCCACATTCCAAAAGAAATGTTGGGAAAAAAATGATTTTACAAATGCATACCTTACATAAACACTTCCGGTATTTGTTTCTAAATTAGAGGTGATAACCAAGCTGATTTAAAAGTCAGCTTTCATTATCTCATCCTCATGAATAAATTACTGAAATATGTGGGAGGAACTCATTTTCTGTGTATGCTTTTATCAATTGTCCCAATTTATCTTCAGTCCAGCTTTTTTAGGGGGCAATGGCAGGTGATGCAGATAGGGGAGACAGAAGGACAACTGCTCAAAGTGTTTTAAGCAGTTCTGCTGCTCAAAGTCTAACGACAGCCTTATTCTCTTCCCTCATGAGAAATCCACTAACCTACACCAACGCTGTCTGTATAGCTCTACGCTTACGATTCAAAGTGCTACTTTATGGGGATGTTTTGTGGATGTCTTAAAATACACATATTTCCAACAGTTCCTTACCTTTCTGGCATGAAAACCTTTTTTATTGTGGTCTAGGGTCAACTTAGGAAAGAATTCTATGTATATCCCTGAACTTATAATTCAGTATGTCCATGAACTTATCCACATGTTTTCTGGGGGAAAGTGGGGAGGAGGAACGAGTCCATTGATGCTTAGTTGAAAGTGGCAGGGAAAACAGGAAAATAAGGCATGTGGAGCTTTCAAGGTGCTCCGAAGTGATCTGTCACTGTCCTGGGCTCTGTAACAGCTCCTAGGTTGGAACCTGAATTTCATGAGTTCCTAATATATGAGTGACCTGTTGTGACTTTAATTTTTCTGTCTGATTCATGCCACGTATGCTTTTTGCCACAGTTTGCTGTAAGACATCTAAAGGAGCTTGAACACCAGAAACGAGAATTACAAAAGGAAGGAAACGCTCTTATTGACTTTTTCTGTGAAGACAAAGAAACTATGAAGTTGGATGAATGTTTCCAGATATTTAGGGACTTCTGCATAAGATTTGACAAGGCTGTTAAGGTAAGAGCACTCAGCGAGATTCTCACGTGTTTGAAATAGATTGGCTCACGTGAATCTTGTGGAACAGTGAACTGCCCTCTTGTAGGCATTCCTTGACAGAAGCCAGGTGGGAAATGGTCATTCTGCCCAGCCCTCTCCATCATCTGCTGCAGGTACTGACTAGACCATTGAGGTGATACGTTAGGGTATTGGCCTGCTTTGTAAGTGGACTCCTTCCTTCTCTTTTGGTGAGAAGGTTGGTGATTGCTAAGCTGAGCAGTGGAACAGATTGCACAGACTGCCTCACTGTTCAGGTCCTGAGCAGGTAATGTTAGATCACTGGAAAGGCCTTGAGATATGTCACCACATTACGTGGCCCCATGAAGCCTGAATCAGCACTAGCTCAGACTCTCCACTGCCCTCATTGACATGACCAGACACACTTTGCCAAGTAAAGTAAGGACAGTGTCTTCCACTTTGTTCTTTCAAATGCTTTTTGTGGGTTAAAACTCAAGAAATTAAACAGGCCTACAGTACAAAGATACCTCATCCCCAGTGCCACCATTCATTCGCTAAGTTGGTCCCAAATAATTCAAGAAGTATACTAAGATGAAAGAGCAGTACTGGCATTGGTTACGTTTTTGGTTCAGCAAAGTCTGCCTATTGTTACTAATATGTTTTAGACCTCTATAAATAGCACAAATTAGATGGATCTACACATTTCTTTTTGTTTTTTTCCGTGCCTTATGCAACCTACATTTGACAGCACTTTGTGTAAGAGCTTTAGTTCAGAAAAAAAGAGAACAATCTTGATTTATAGCAAGCTGACAGGATAGGATGTTCAGCTAACATGCCTGTTGTACCATTAGTTTACCCTTTACCACCCGAGATGGCATGTAGTTATCCATGTGTGAACATTATACAAATAGATAAAACCAAATGGTGGTAACTATTGTAGACATTTTAGTGAGAGGGGACTTTGTGCATACGTGTTCAATCATTTGGGACTGGGGATTTGATCCATAGTCATACAAGTGGTTGTTGGTTAGCTATTACTTCGAGATCCAGTGGGGATTGTCCTTCCTCTCTCTATAGTAAGTGGTTACCCTCTAAAATTTACAAATTAGCCTCTTATTTGCAAATACTGAGATTTGCTTACTATGTGTTTTGTGGGGAGTAACCTCTCTCTACAAAATTAACAGAACAATTCAGAATAAAGATTGCAGTTCTGACAAATGAATGGGATGTGTGGACAGCACAGCCAGCACTCTGAAAGGATGGCTCATACCACAGTGGCCATGTGCACATATTTGAAAGGTTTAGATATTTTTTGCAGTTTTTAACATATCTATGTGCGCTTAAAATAGATTTTTGATTTGAATAAAATCTCCTGAAACATGTTTTGGGTGAGATTAAAATGTTCTGTGTCCAATATGGGATATGATAATATCTACAAGTATTTTTAACCATTTCTCTTTACAATGGGATATTTAAAGTTAAGCTTTAGCATTTGGCAAGAATTCATTGTGTAATTCCATACCTGTGAAAGAAAGCTCCCTGCCACAGACATTTTTCCTGAAATGCAAGTTTTTTTTCTTTTTCCTTTCTTAGCTGTTTAGGTTTCCTAGGTCTCTAATGCATCTTATCTTTCAGACCCAGTGTAGTCTCAAATCCACTTTAAGAGGTGTAGATTAACCCATTCATCAAAAAGAGCTTCAGCATTAGGCTTTTGTTTACTGAAAGCTTTCAGGTGACTTTTTCTAGTAGTGCAGCTTTTCTGTTGTCACAACAATAGGAAGATCAAACTAGACAATGCTTCAGACAAATACAGGTTTGTTGTTTTGGTTTTTTTTTTAACAGTGTGCCATTGCTCAGAACAGATTTAACAACATGCTGGAAAATGACGTAATTTTTGAATCCTCTGTCAAGACTGGCCTCCCTCTTCCTTCTTTTGCTACAGTTTTTCAGTTTCAAAAAATAACCTGAAAAGTTTGACCAAAGGTTCAGCTAGATTAAATGTGAGGCCCAGACTTGACAGTTAAAATGTCAGTATTTGCAGTAATCCACTGCTAATGATTTTAGTAAAAAGGTGTTAGTTACTATGTTGTCTCTCAAACACAAACTACCTCTTTCTAAGGCTTCCTGAATCAAAACCCCTTAGCCTAGCTGCCAAAATCTCCAGCCTGCCCTGGGCAACTTCTAAGAGTTGCCAGTTTTTGAAGCCAACAGCAAATACGAGATCCAAAACTGGAATGAGGCATTGATTAATGCGGTGGTGTCAGCTGATGTCTAAGTAATGATCGTGAGGCATCTTGTAAATTTTCTATTTTCTTTCATGTGCAATTAAGTAATGTCTTTTCACAAAATTCGCAATCAGTGATGTTTGAGTCAGAGGTAAGTAACACCCCATAGAAACTGCACTTGCTGAGGAACAATTGCAACTATAATGAGGGAGGATGGAAGGAACACATTGGCTGTGTGCTCGTCAGACAAGTTTGTCTTTAAAATATGAATGTAATGATCGGGTAGAGTTTTACTCACCTGATAAAACTTCAACTTTAAACTTAGTGGGGACTCCGTCTTATAGCAGGAACTCTTTGGCTGGACTTGACATCTGCTTGGGTTTGATAGGTCACGTTCTTGGTCTCTGCAGGGACTTGTGTGTTTTTTTGTTACACTGACTAAACTGATGTGTTGCCAGCATTAGTTATGCAGGGAACTGCTCTCCATGCAGTTAATGGTTGCAGGCTGTGGTTGTCATGGTGATTTTGTGTGTGTGTGTATTGGGGGTTGGAGGAGGGTGATAGCAGTAGGAGCTAACTTTGATGGGAAGAAATAAAGGGAAATATAAAGGAGTGTAACTTGTTCTCACGCGTAGGACACTGTTCTCTGAGACTTGAATTTATGCTTTTCCTCTTCAGGAAAATAGGGAACGAGAGATGCAGGAACTTCATAGTCTGCAAAGGCGAAAGGAGCTGGAGGAGAAGCGTCGATCCTGGGCAGCTGGAGAGCTTGGGAGCTTTGGGCGGAGCAGCAGTGAAAATGATGTGGAGATGTTGGCCAAAAAAGGACTTGAAGGATTTCTTCCCTTCTTGCAGCAGAGACCTCAAAGCCCTTCATACAGAAACACCAATTCTAGACGCTCTCGACTTTCTTTGGGGATTACTGCAGACAGAGAGTTGCAGAGTTTCCTGGAAATCTCAAAAGACGAGGATCCAAACAAGTTTAACAGCCTTCCCCGTGCAAACACCCGACAGTCAAGACCAAACGTAGCCTGGACTGAATCCAAAGAATCGAGAGATCTCAACTTAAATACCTTACACTTAGACCAACAGTCTGAAACCAAAGTGAAAAGTGGTGGCCTACTGCAGGTGCCTCCAGTTCAGCCCAGTCATTTCAGTGGCTCAACCGGTCCTGGTGCCCGTTACTCACAGAGGAGCACTGACTACAACACACACACTTCCAATGTGTCCTGTGAGGAGTCTACAGATATAAATGCTCTGGCCCTTGCAATTGAGGAGCGTGAACTTGTTAAAGGATTACGTAAATTTGATATTCAAGGAGCAAAGCCTGCAGAGGATACACCTTTAATATATTTAGAGGATGCTGGTGGAACAGACTTGGAGACTTTAGATGATCTAAGCTTTCATTCCCTTAGCACTGCCGATGACGATCTGCCTCCAGCTTGCAGAAGTTCCAGAGATGCCCACGACTATAAAGCCAAGACAGTGGGTTGCAAGAGTGAAGCTTCAGAGCCCAGCAGCAGTAGCGCTGTGTCAATGGATACAGGTGTTTCAGGAAGTAGGGAAGATGGGCCAATGTTCTACATGTCAGATACTACAACTGATTGTTCTTTGACATTGGACTCTGAAGAGGGAAATGATTTTAAATCAGCAGGCAATGAAATAAGAAGTGAGGCTGGCAAAGCACGCTCTTCTGGGAATGATGCTCAATACAGGGCTGAAACATTCTTCTCAAACCTGAATTCTGCTTCTGCCAAGGATCTGTCTCTTCACGCTTCCACAAATGGTAAGGATGATGCCAATAGCAAGCACGCCCTTCCTAAAGAGAAGCCCATAAAAAATAAAGACCCAGCGGGACCAAAGAGAAACTCTCTAAAAGATAGGTCTCCAAGCTCCTCAAAATCCAGTGGTACTCGCCCCAGCCACACAGCTCCTTCCAGACCTGTAAGAACTTTGAATGCCTCAGAGAATGAAAGTATGAGGAAAGTGGTGCCTATTTCTCGGTCAAACAGAGCACCAAGCAGCGTAAAAAAGCCAGAAGCCAAGCCAACGCTTCGTGAAGCTAGTACAGTGGAAAGTCGGCTGGCTCGTCGCAGCTCTGTCCGAGGGACAACAGACACACTGCCAAGAAGTCCTTACAGGCATAGCGTGTCAGTAGAAGAGCCCAAGTTACAAAGGGGCACTGTCACCTCAAGCAGTGCTCATTTTGAGAGGGATAGAGTCTCTCTCAAGAAGCCAAGCTCTAAACCTGTTAGGAGTAACTTCAAATCAAAGATAGACGAAACGAAGATGTGTCGCTCCAGTGTAAAACCCCAGACCCCTACAGATGACACCAAGGTTGCCACAGTCAGTGTTCCCAAAACACCATCCGCTGTCCCAAACTTTGCAAGGAATACAGTGGCTTCTTCTTCAAAGCGTGCAAAAGTGGATCTATCCAGCTCATCCAGACCTCCAGCCATCACAAGGTCTGTGTCCCAGAGGCTGCCTAAAGTGAAGCCAGCAGTGACCTCTGATGATCCGAGTCCGAAGGAGAACAGTGTGAGTACCTTAAAGAGAGCAAGTAGTGCCAGAGTGGTTGGAAGAAGCATCCTGCAGGGAGAAGCTGTCAGCACTAAAGCAGAGCCTGCACCAAAGGAGCAGGGAACAGTGGAAAAGGCCTCTCTTAAACTGAAAGATGCAAACCGGACCACAATTGGTAAAATACTGAAGCCATTACTGAAATAAGGGAGAGGGTTTTTTTGAATCTTGGAATGTGAACACTTGTTCAAGCACTGGATGTCTGTGTCATGAAATTCCTTAAAACAGTAACATTGCCGATAAGCAACATCATGTGCTCATTGAAGTACAGCACACGGTTGGAAAAGGGCAAGTAGTTATGTTCTGGTCTAAATCCTTCTTTATGAATTTGAATGTATTTGAAGCTACTGTGATGGAATACGAGCATAACAGCAAATCTTTGAGTATTTGTGATACAGAAGGTCACCAAAAGCCAAATAGTTTTAAGAAGTTAAACTACAAGATGAAACACTTTATGGCAGAAAACATGGATAGAGGCCAGTTTTTGTGTACTTAAGATTCTTCCTGCTACTCAAGCCTTTGTGCTGGTTGGTTCCTTATTTGATGTCAAAGTGAATCCCGTGGAACAGTACTGAAGACAAACTTAGGTGATTGTGCTTTCCGTTGTTTTCAATTCCTTGGATTTAGGAACTTTTTTTGCCTGTTGTGAAGTCCATTGCTGGCAATTGGACAGACTGGGAACTGCTGGCCAAAAAATAGTGAAACAAGACATTTGCTGTTTGTGGCTGTCTTTAACCTCACTGAAGAATTTATAGCATGTTTTATGAATGTGTATGTGTGTCTGGAGAAGGCTTTCTGCTGGGCAGGAGGCTTATTCTCCAAGAATGTGGCAGCCCTGTCTTGCATGCACAAGTAGATACGGCTGGTGCTGCATCGAGTAGCACAGCTGGAGGCTGTGCCCGTTGGGAGGGCCGTCGGTAGCCATTGGACTGATGACTCCTCCTGACTTGTTTTGGTTACAAGCGAACTTGCCAGCTTTTGCTCATACAGAAGTGCCATATATTTATGATACATATCAAGGATGTTTGCAGTTCAACTCTTGAAGGCTGTGATGTAGTGCTGAGCACTTTCTTACCATTCCGTGTTTCCACTCATTTATCTACTACCAAATTACTTGAATGTTGCAATGGCTCTGATTGAGCCATTAGTTTCTCTGCCTCCTCCTCCTCTCGCTCTCCTTGTCAACATGAATATTTAGCATGAAACACAGAGCTTACGCATGACAATGTTTTTGTAGACTTCCTTGGTTGCTTCAAATGTGGTTTTTAATGTTTAAGGACTCTAAAGGATGAATTCAACTAGTATTTGATAAGCGTTTTACAAAGTAAAAACACCTCTCTTTTCCTGCAGATACAAATTTTAAGTCCTGTCAGACTAAGGTACAGAGAATGAGGGAAAACTTGTCGAGCATGCTGTGTATCTTCCCAAGAGAAATGTATGCAGGTGGGGAAACTGATCGCTGTCCTTCTGAACATCTTATTTAAAGAGTTGCCTTTTTATTCACTTAGGAATGAAGCCTCGTTTAAGAATAAAATAAAAAAATAAAAGGAAAATCTCTTTGGATAGGTGGCACTGACTTCCTAGTGGTGGATCTGTTTGTCTGCCCTATCCTGCAGCGCTGGAAGAGCGTAATTCAATGAGAATGAGCCATTTAATTGCTCACATGCTTCTCATGCGCTAGTATCAGGGACAGCTAGCTTTGTGTTTTGAATTTGGCAAGGAGCCTTTAGCTCTTCCCACGTACCAGCAAATCTTGATGCAGACATCATACCCAAACATCATAAAGTATTGCACAGGGCCTCTTGTTTGGGTCTGTCCCACAGGCAGAATTTATACAGCCCGCTTTTTGGCAAGGGCAAATTTTTGCTTGAAACCCTATAAGCTTTTTGGATACTGCCTCCCTTGTGGGTTAGATACAAAAGTATCTCCCTTCTTACTTGTATCTGTGTGTACGTATGCACATCTGCAAGAGCAGATAATTGACTTTTTTAAAAAAAACAACAAAAATTTTATTGCTAGCAAGCTTGAAAAATAATTTAAATGTGTTTGGAATATGTAAATAAATTTCTTTATATCTGTGTAAAAGAAAACTGAATGTATTTAATGGAACATTTATACATTTCGGAGTAACTCGGTAGTTTAATAAAGTTCCCATTTACTGGGTATGAGGTTTGTACTTTCTCCTTCCTGTTACACACTTGGCTTTGGTCCTGGAGATCTCAAGCAACTGGAGTCTGGGTGTAGATGACTGTGGGAAAGTCCCAAAGGGAAGGACTTTACAGCAGAAACCCTGGCGTTTAAAATGCTAGGTTTGTTTTTATGCTAAGCCATGCAATTTAACTTCACTTTCTGAACGTATTCTGAGGCGAGACTTTCAGTACAGGTTTGGGTATAGTGTGGAAGGCGTTAGTTGGTAGATGCAGCGCTTTGTGTACAAGTTGTATGTTGTGGCCAAGACAAATGTTCATGGCACTAACAAGTCTGGATCTGTCGCTGTCTTCATGCCTTTTAGCTTAGCACATTTTATTGAGAAATCCTGGTTTACAGCTCCTAGGACTGTGGAAATAAAGAATAGCCTGTTTTGCAGGAGCAGGTGGTGACTTTTACACTACAATTCTGAATTTTTACATTTCGTCCCATTCCCCCATTATTTTTCCTTCTTTACTGCATACAAAAGAACATCTATTCAGCAGAAAAAAAATCAAAAGCCAGCCAGCCTCCTTGTCCTCGGGGAGCCCTTCCTCCCCTCTGCTATGGAAATGATTTTTGGACTGGAATTGCTGCTATTTGAAAACTTGTTTAGCCCCTGACTTTTCTCGTTTGGTGAGTGTGTCTCTCCCTGCTTGGAGTGGCAAACACCTGCTGTCTGCAGTGCTGAGTGATGGCTGCTGGTGGAATCTATGTGGGAAAGCCCTTCACCATCAGAAGGTGTGTCTCAAAAGTTTATGTTTTTTTAAGCTTCTTTTTTATTTCAAAAGGGATTATAATTACCAATTCATTATTTAAACTACCAGCTGTCAGAGACAGTGATGCCCTGTAGGTTTAATTTCCCATGTCATGCAATTTTCCCAAATGCTAACAGGCTACGGGGCAGGAGCCTGGTTGCAGTCGGTTTTCAAGAGAGAACCAAGACCTTTTCTCCAGCTTTATTCTGCTGAATGGCCAATGCCCCTGGCTGTGACCAGGGGTGCATCTGTCTCCTTTGGCGGCTGTTGAGGTGGCAGTGAGAGACCAGGGGACCATGAGGGGACCTGGAGCTGTGGAGATTGAGAGATAGGGGAAAGAGCTGTGGGAGTAAGAGGTGCTGATTCATACTTAGAGGAATTTAATATTCACATCTCATGTGGGAACTGCATACAAATGAGGGGCTTAGTGCATCCCTCATTACAACAGCTCATTAAATTATCAAGAAAGACAGAAAGAGTTCCCATCACACCTCCCACAGCCTACAAGTTTGGACTATGTCATTCAAAATAACCCATGGGTATCTTTCTAATCTGAGGGTATGTCTGTGTGGACGGATGCAGACAGCCACACGTTGGCTCCGACCTGCTCAGACCCGAGCCAGCTCCAGGCTGGAGGCGTATGGAGCGTTAGCTCGGTGCTGACCCCGAGCTTGTATACCGAGGCTGTAATTGCATACCCTCAGCCGGGCTCACTGCCTTCCAGCCTGGTGTGTGTGCTGGCAGGGCCAGGCTGCCTCAGCAGCACTGCAGCAGAGCTGTGGCTGTCTGCCCCTGGGGAGACCTGCCCTCAACTAGCCAGTGCTGCTGCTGCTGCTGCGACACGTGAGAACGTCATCTTTGCGAGAGAGGCCCAGCTCAGCACAGCTCCTTTCAGATTTGGCTGCTCAGTGTTTTCCATTAACTTGATACTTGTTGTTTACATCCTACTGCCACCAGTGCCAGAGATAACTGCCTTGGGAACAGCTCCCTACAGGTATTGTTAACAGCTGCTGAAAACAAAGGAGTTTGTTTTAGCCACGTCACTATCTAAATAGCCAGAAATACATTACCTTTTTATTACTTGTAAGCCAATATTAAAAAATCTGTCTTGTTCTCCTGGCTGAAAGATGAATTCTGGAAATTGTGCACGCTGTTAAAGCTGGCGGCTGAGCAAATATCCTTGCAGCTGTAAAAGAAAGTGACACTGAGGCAAAGGACATATGAAGGTTCTTGCTGCAAGAAAGCATGTTTCTCTTCCTGTGATCACCACCACCAGCTTCAACTACGTGCACTCGGAGAAGATTCTTTCCAGCCAGCAGTTGTTCCTTGCAATATAATTGGTTTGTGTGTCTTTTCAGGCTGAAGGCTGAGGTTGCAGGACATGCATGGCCTCAGCTAGCAACTTGCTTCAATTAAAGAAAAAAAATAAGAAAAATCATTAACCTCCAGCTGCTGCTGTCCTTCCTTTTAGCACTGAACCCCTGGGCAGCACGGAGAGGATATCGGCACGTTGACTTTAGTGGTGGTGTTTAGGGTGAGGTTTGCGGTGGCCAAGCAAATACTCGGTGAGGGAGGCCTTGTCTGCATGGAGGGGATGGAGTTACACGCGTCCCTGAGACTGCTCACCCCATCTGAAAGCAGAGGCTCTGGACAGACTCCCTTTGAACAGAGATGTGTCTCTCCTGCTTTTGATCAGGTCTGAACAATAGCTCCTTTTTATCCTCTTCTATGTTTATTGGGAAGAGGAGAAAAAAAAGCAAAAAACTTTGATGCCTCCTCTTGGGTTCAAGTGGAGGAAAGGTATGAACTCTACCTACTTTTTTTCTTTCCTTTTTTTTTTAAAAAGAAAAGAAACCAATAGGACTTCGATAAATAGAGCTGTTATCTTCAACTTACTCTCTGCTACATAGGAGCACCAGGTACTTCCAGCAGCAGCAGTGATCCAGCTGCAAAATAGGCATAAAAGCAAGAACTTTGGTTAGCTACAGAGCACATCCAAGTGACTGCTTCTTCTCTACTCTGAAATGTAAATCCTAGCAACTGAACACAGACGATGTTCGTTTGGGCACTCAAAAGGAGCTGGCTGGAAAATATTTGATTCCGCTTCTAACTAATGTTTCACAATGAATTTTATTTCCCATTGCTCTTCCATTTGATTGTCATTAGAAGTAGAAAAGCTGCCTTCAGCAGAGAGCAGTAAAGCCAGGCTGATGGGTGCAAACCCACCACCCACAGCTGCGTCCTTTCCCTGGTGCTTACTCCTCACAGTCCCTTTCTGTAGGGTTATGGAAGCAAATGAATTGACTGTCTATGTGCACTTCTGATAGTTTCTTCAAAAGAATAAGATTTTACATCTTTCTGGTGGGCTAGCACAAGTTCTGGGAAGGAGCTGAATGCATTTCTAAGGTAGATACATGCACAATAGGTGTTACAAATTACGGAAGCCCAGTAAGTGATGTGCTGCCAGTGGAAATTAGGGAAATGTGTGTCAGGCAAAACGTGATGAAGACAAATGGATAGGCACAACTGGAGACAAAAAACATATGAGTCCTTTCCTCTGTCCTCTCTTCCCTGAGTATCTGCTGTTTCTGGTGAGTCCAGGCTTAAACCATTGTCTCCAGGAGAAATCGGGACTCCCCTGTGCCTGACTCCACTGAATCAACCACAGAAAGCATTTGATTGAGAACTGCTGGAGTTGCTTGAGTTCTGGGGCTGAAAATATGACACGTCACTAGCTTCGTGTTTTGGTTTCTGGTGTTTCTCATGCAGCATTTCAAACTGATTCAGACATATTCCCTGTGCAAATCTTTAATCTCCTTTTTTAGGTTGAAAAATGGGTGTAAATGTGGTTTTGATTTCTCCCCACCCTTTTACAGCTGTATTTGACCTTTTAAATCCCATGACTGCTTCCTCCCACTCCTATTTCCTCTACTGTAATTTTCCATCCTCTCTATTAAATTTTCCAACCTCTGCTAATAACTCATCCCTCTTCTTTATCTTCTCTTCACGTGGCAGGCTTTCTGTACTCATCCATTTGCTTCATCCTGGTTTGTCTCCATTTCTTGACTTCAGTGGCTGTTTTGCTCCGTCGCTTGCTTTCTTCTTTCTGCCAATGTGTCTTTCCCCACATGTCTGTGCAAAATCTGCAAGCTGAGAGTTTTTGCTGCCAACTTCCAGTAAGAAATGGGAATAGAGCAACAAAATGGACTCAATTTTTAAGGTTTACATGTCTGTACTTTGCAGCTTTGCCTTGTCACTGCAAGCGAGTAGCTGGAGCAGGCTATTACCAAGCAGAAGTGCATCTTTGCGTCTTTTCTATGTGAACGTTGCTCAGCCCCTACACTGTGAGCAGCCTACGGGGAGCTGAGGAGCTGAGTGCATGGGATGATTTTGCAGAGGTGGGTGAGGAAAGTCTGTTCAAACAAAGGTGTGAGTAATTTAGCTTCGTGGTTTGAGTCTAAAAAGCCCTAATGAAAGACTGTCGATGACAGCTTAAAAAGCCATTTGGCCAAGTGATTCCTAACCCCGCCCGTAATCTTGGTACCATAAGCAAATAAATTTGTGCAGTGATTTCGGTGCTGTTTCCCTGTGCATCAGAGCAAAATAATTGTATTATTGTCTTTTTAATTAGTATGTAGCTTTTCATGGTGTGGTTTAAGGCTCCGGTAGATTTTTGTTTTCTCTCAGAGGGTAAGGACCAAGACCTTTTAATAGCACTCAGAAGCCTAAAGATGGCTCTTGGAGAATATGTACTCAATTTTCCTTCTGCTGGAAGTGACTAATCACTGCATAAAATGGCAAACACTTGGAACGCACGCATATAGGGTACACACCGTTTATTGCCATGAGTACTTGGTATTCACACATGTTCTTGCTAAAAAGAACTGAATCCTGTTTAAGATGGTTTTTCTTCCCAGGAGGTTATAGCCTAAGCCATTGACTAGTTGAGCTGAGTAGGCACCTCTGGAGGTCACCCAGCCCAGCCTCCTGCTCCAGGAAAGGCCAACTTCACACACAGGTCACTTTGCTGAGGTCCATAGGGTGTTGTTCTTAGCACAAAAGGGTTATAAGAGAAAGGCATATGATTTTGCTTCTGAAACAGGGGTGCTGAAGATGGGAAAACACTAAGGAAAATGCTGGTCTTCTGTAGGCTATGGCTTGAAAAATGTTTGCCACCTAGTCCAATGAATATATTGCAATTTTTAATGCTAGTCTGCCTTAGGTGGCTGATGGTGATGTGAAGTCAGTAAAGCAAGTAAAGGCAAGAGTCGGGACAGAAATTTGAGGGAAACCTCAAAAACAGAAGGGAACCTACTGGGTGCAAGAAAGAAAGAAGTTTGTGGCTTAAGAGAAACCAGAGGGGAAAAAACCCAAACCACGGAAAGTTGCAGAGGCTTTTGAGAAAGGGGTGCTGGCAGCACCATCATTGAAAGAGAGAGGAGGAGACGTGAGAGATGTTCAGTAGCCAGACTGTAAATTGGTCCAGCACTGTTAACCTGAGTGCAGGTAAATGTGGGCAGCTGCTGGCAGCACCATCATTGGTCCATGGGAAACTAAGGAATGACCCTCATGAGCTCAACAGCTCAACCCTTCCTGGTGAATGTTTCCTTACCCTCTTCTTAAAGGAATTAAGGACCACATAGGATAGTAAGTTACAGTGAGCATTCCCTAGCTTGTGTCCTGCAGGATGAGATGCCTGTTTGTGAGTATACAGCTAAGCAGCAAGTCTCCTGATAAATGTGATACTTCTGATGCGTGTCTTTCCTTGCAACATGGCTAATGAAATCGGCACCCCCACACTTACAGTAGAGCCTCTATGGTCATCCCAAGTAATACAATTGCTCATATTGAGTGTGTAAAGCAGCAGCTAACTGGTAAGCCTGGAAATCTAGCAAATATTTTTTCATTGCAGCAAAATACTGCCTGGGTTGCACTGAAGGATTTGATGCAATCTGTTGCCAGAGATTTGTAGATTGGCTGGATGAAGCGTGGGCTGGATCATGTGGCAGCTCCTGCTGCTGCTTTTGGTGGCCTTTGCAATATGAGACTGGTTCGTAACCCAGTGGAGATGGTCCCTGACTAGAGCTCATGCTATGAAGGCCCTCATATTGAGTAAGGCAGCAAGGAGATAGATATGGGGAAATGTGAATGCTCAAACCAAATCTTAGCCCCTGCCTTCCCTGTGTGTACCTTGTGGTAGAAGCATAACCAGTTCTCACTGACCACGTGGACACACTAAACAAAATAACCAGCCAAGGCCAGACCACTGAAAGACATTTTACAGATGAGTTTCCAGCTGAAGATACAGCACATGAGTGGCTGGGAGTAGGGTGTTAGCGGGGGGAGTTCTTTAAACTATTGTGAGAAGTAGTCCTGAAATCATGGTCTGCTCTTCATCTGTGAAACAAGTGGAGAAGCCAAGGCCATCGAGCACAGCCCTGCACCCCCAGGGTCCCAGCGGCCTCCGTGTCCCCAGCCTGTACAAAGACGGTATCTGAAATAATGTGAAATATGGCATAGGGAACCCGTGGGAGAAGGGCATGTGGAAATACAGCAGGAGACGTTTTGTAATTGTAGAAGCAACCAACAGCATTATAAAAGACTATAAAGCAGAGATTTGCAAGAATGTGTAGCTTGAAAATTCAGCATGAACTGGCAAAGTGGGTCTGTGACTAATCACAGAGGTCCATTGTACAATCAAGTCTAACCTCTTGTTTAATGAAAATGCCTCTCTGAATAAGTCTCATTTAAACTACAGTAAATACCTTTGAATAAAATGTCCAGCCTTAATATGCAACATTTTAAATGACAGAGAAGTCACCCCAACCTTTGGTAAATAGTTTGAGCGGATAATCAAGCTCTCTGTTTAAAACTGTCATAGTATTTCTAGCACAATTTAATAGGGGTGGAGTGTCTAATTGCTGGTAACTGGATCTGTTACAATGCTGTGTGCCAAACTGGCGAGCTCTTATTATCGGATTTCTGCCTCTCAGATTAAGCCTTCGCAGGAAAGGAGCTGTGATTTCCCTCAGCAGTGGCTCTGGGGCAATCCAGGGGGCAGTGCTGGGTGCTGAAATGTGTGGGAGAAGGTGTCCCAATGAGCTCCCATTGCCGGGCTGAGGCAGGAGGACCTCATTCTCAGCAGGGCACGGTGGCTTTTGGCACTGGGAGCAGTTTTCCTGCTCGCAGGCACTGGCCCTGGGCCTCTGGCTGGTCACCCCATGGCTACATGTGGCTGAAGTCTGGCCTGGGAGGGTGGCTCTGGCCTCAGGAGAGACCCACGGGAACTATTTAGAAACCTGTTCAGCAGAGTTTATTTTGACATGGGGTGGAAGCTCTGGAAGGCCGAACCTGTATTTGCTGCAGTGGTTTCCCAAAACCACTCTTGGTAACCCAAGTTTACTCACCAGTCACATTAAAGATGTGACTAACAAAAGGGACTTGTTTCAGAACTACACGATGGTTGTGTTTAAATGTTTATTTTTAATGAGGCATCCACTATCTGGCCAATTACGGAGCCTGAATGCTGCTGGAAATCACCAGGGCTGTCTTTTGTCAGGCCTGTTGTACTCGCTGTTCCTTTCTCCCTGATGGGGACAATGTGGACGCTGATAAACCCTGTTGAGGCACCCCTTTGTTGTCTTCTGCAGCTGGCCTGTAGCTCTTTGGCCTTGTCCTGCTGTCCCTTAAGCTAGGAATATGCGTTTTTTAGTAAACCTCTCTCCCTCCCTCCTTGGGACTGTGTTGAGCATTCTGTAATTAAGGAGACATCTAATGATTTGCTTACTGATATCCTTTAAAAAGGGAGCTCTGATTCCATCCCTTGGCCTCCTGGGTTTCCCTCCCTCCTTGCTTTACACTAAGGCTGATGAGGAGACTGGACCTATTCTGCAGATTAAATGGCGGCTGTGGCACCTGCTTCTCACTTGACCATTTTTTGACTGTGCTGACCATTTCCTCTATTTTAAAGCTACCTTTTAGAAAGAAGGGACTCTTTGGTTTTTTATTATTTCTTTTCTTTTTTTTTTTCCCCAATCTTTTTCCTATTTTGAGCCTCCATGAATCGTCCTGCTGCCCAACTGCTCCTGTTTGCTGTGCCACGGAAGCGAAACGTGTCTCAGCTGAGCATGACACTTTTGCCGCAGTGCCTCAAGGAGACTATAAAACAGATGGCCTCATCCCCTGTCATTTTTCTTTGTTGATGTTACTGCGGAGTCCCGTGCTATGGCAACCAGAGGAGTTGTACTCTTAGCTGGGCGCTGGAGTGGGGTGGAGGGAGGAAGGACTCTGAAGCTGCTGTTTGGGACCAGCCCTGCTCCAGCAGCAGCAGCTTGGCCGGCGCCTCGCCAGCTCGCTGCGGCACGGGTGTTTATCCAACGTGGTGGTGAGTCACAGGTGCCATGCTCCACCAAAGCCACCTCCGGCAGCTTCCCCATGAATCACTGCAGCCTGAGAAGACTTGCAGCAATGCCTGGGCCACCAGAGGGATGATCTCATTGCCTGCTGAGGGGAACAAGGATAAAGTCACGTGGAGCTCTTTTCTCGGATCCAGGAAAATGGCATCCCAGCAAAGAGTTTGCGGATCACCTAACAGGGCACACGAATCAGTGTTATGGGACCAAACACGGCAAAGCTCTTTCTTGCAGGGAAGCAAGGAAGAGACCTGCAAGACACCTACAAATAATTTGAGGTGGCTTTCATAACAAAATCTGTAAGGCAAGGAGGAATCATATGGCACAAGGTTCACAAAAGACTTAGTTTTAAGAATTTCTCTTTGCATCGCCTGTTTTCATTTACTTTTATAATGCTCCAAGCAGCATTGCCTATCCACAACGTGAAGTCTGATGATGCAATCTTTGCATACTGTGTCCTGCCCATGAAGCTCGGTTACTGTGATACCCGTTCAAGCTCACTCTCCAAACCCAGATGAAGGTTTTACTCAAGTTTAACTCCATCTGAAATCAAGTGGCAGATTTCTGTCTCCGTTGGATTTGTCCTTGTTTCAAAGAGGTTGCCAATTTCTTAGCAGACATCAAGCGGTCTTTTCTGATTTCAAATACAAAAAGCAATAATCCTGTGCTCCTTCTCCTAAGACAAACCTTGAAATATTATGAAAAGTGCTAGTTATTTATTTAAAATGTGTGGGCTTTTAAAATCAAATTGGTAGATTCTTTTTAACCCTCTTGAAATTGTACAAGGCTGAGAATTTTACAGAAATTAAAAATCAACTCATATTTTGTCAAGAAACACTGACGGGGTGGATTTGATGAATCTGGAATTTGCATCTGTGACAGTGAAGCAGCTCAAAGCTGCTCCTTGCCTCTGTTCCTGGCAGCCAGAGCTCAGACCACTGGAGAAAGAGAAGGAGACTTCATCCCAGAGATCCCCGGGGTTTCGAGGTGCCATGTCTACTGGAATCAAAGTGTGCACTCAGGCTGTGGGGAGCTGGTGGCTGCAGCAAGGACCAACTTCTGCATGCTCACTCTCTCCTTGAGCTGTGAGCGTGAAGGCTAGCAGGCCTCTTCCCAAGCAAGGCATCCCCAAGCATTGGTGCTAATTTGATAGTGCTGACAACCCCCAAAGTAATATTTTGTTAGCTGCTTTCCATTCCGTTGAGTCTGTTAGGTGTATGTTGGTGGCTAACCACATTTAGCAGCACAGGTTAGGTAATGAAATTGTTGGGCTAACTGGTGATAGGACTGAAGAAAGTAATTCCAGATGGGACTTCCTCACTGTAGACCATCAGACCATACCACCAAGCCCGCCCCTGCTCACCTCCATTGATTTTCCCTTCCCCGGGCCTGACATTGGTGTACATCATGGAAAAGCCTTGTGAAAATTTCAGCTGAGGATGAACATGGCACGTTGGCCCACAGGTATCAAGCCCTACATCTGAAGTACTTGTGAAAGCTGTCCTGTTATGTTTTCCTCCTTCCTTTCAGCTTCCCAGTCTGGTTTTAACATTCATCCATCTTGGAGCAGCTGGATTGCTTCCCTAGGAAAAGAGACGGGCTGCTTAACTGGGGCAAAGGATTCTTCTGCAGCTGTGAGATGCACTGTGTGACCTGGGAAGCTCTCTGATGATTTTGCAGCTAAGATGGAAGCTATCAGATAAACAGCTGCCCTCCTTTTGCAGAACAGCTACTTCAATAGTGCAAGCATTCATCTGAGCACAGCCCAAGCCAGAGCCAGAGCATCAAGGGCACTATTTGCACATCCTCCATGAACACCAGCTCTGTTCTGGCTTGCAGGGTTTTAGGGAAGTGAGCTGCAATCATGATGACATCAGGCAGCTAACGCCGAATTTGGGCTCAGTGAACTCTGAACGTGCCCGCTCCTTGTAGGTGAATCTGGAGCCTTTTGGAAGGACTTTCCTCAGCCGCTGCACTCGCTCTCTTGAGTCATAACCGCAGCATGAGCGGCACTGCCCAGATGCAGCAAATGACACAAGGTGAGAGAGGTGTCTCAACAGCGTGTTGGGCAATCCTGGAAATACTGATATTTTACTCTTGAACAGGTTTCAAAAAGTTAGAGCATGTGTGCACGTGTGCATGTGAAGGGATGGGGAGGTGGTCACAGCTCCATGTGTCTCACTCCTGTGGAAGCTCAAAGGGTGGCACCTGCAGCTGGTTCCCCAAGGTCGTCCTTGCTCTTTGAAAGCTTTAGAGAAGAGGAGGTGGCAAAGGAGCTAAAATCTTTGAATCATGGCTATAAATGGAAGAGGGTTTTTGAGATGTTCTCCAGTGAAGTGGCTGAAAAGCAAAAGCATTTGGAAATGTTCTGAGCACGGAGGAAACCAGTTGTTTATTATCCTGCAGCTCTCTTGGGCCTGCTTTATGCACAAATATGGCCAAAAATGATCTATGAAAAGCTTACGTAGTGATGGGGAAGGACAAATAAGCAAGGAGATCTGTTGGTTGGTTGCCCTGCTCGCTGGAGGGGAAAAGGAGCCCTGGGGCCTAGTGCTGGGGAGGGGATGCTCTGGGGAGGGGTCCGTGGGTGGCCGGAGGTGAAGCAGAGCTCACACATCTCTGATATTCACCTTAACACAGCCAAAGGAGCCTGATTTTAGGCCCTTAACAATGTCTGAATTTCACCCATAGCCACTGTGCTAACTGTTGTGCTGCTGGGCGTTGGTGTGTTGGCAATGACCAAGACAGGGCCATGGTGCCACTGGGCGTAGGAGGCAGCATAGCTCCTGCCTCTGCTTTCCACAGAGGGGAGAACATGGATGAGTGTGGTGGGATCCTCGGCTGCCCCAGGAATTCCAGCCTCTGTGCCCCCAAATTGGCATCCATCCCTGCAAGCTGGGCATGGGCACCTTGTTTTCATGAATGGCAAAGTTATGCATTCCCCACTTTTTTTTTTTTCTCCCCTGTCTTTTGTCAGTTTATTTGTCCTAATAGGATTCTGTTAATGTTCATCTTGGCCCAATCCCAGGGGTGCCTTGTATCCGCTAGGAACAACCAACAGCCATAGCCAAGCCTTGGTGTTTCAGGACAGATATCTGGGGCCATGCAAATTGCACACCCTGAAATTAACTGTGTGAGTACAGGACTCCTCACTGTCAGCGTGATGTCTCAGTTGCTGTGACTTCAGAGTATCCTAGCATCTGGACTGAGGGCTTCCTTTTGGTGTACACCTGATTTTAACTAGTGATTAACTGATTTTAACTAGACATCCAAAAAACAAATTATTGGTCTACACAAAGCACTTTTACAGGGCACTTTGGATGAAGGAAATGCACTGTATGGATATGGTACACAATACAAAATATTTTAAAGACTCTTGTTTCTTTAAAGCATTTTACATCATCACTTGTGCACAGAGCTCTGCTGCATCTCTGGCAATTTTTGACATACTGAACTTTTCAGAAGTAGGATGCTGATGTTTTCTAGTGAGAAACCTGGCTCTAGTGACACACACTGAAAACAAAGCTTTGCTATTTATTTATGTAATTGTTTAAAGAAAGAAAGAAAGAAGGAGGAATCTTGGAGAAGATCATGGGGCATAAGGTGAGGGAGCTGAGCAGAGACAAAGGCATCGGTGGATAGTGACCAAGAGGTGTGAAATGTCAGCAGGTAGGAGCAGGTGCCTGGTGTGATTCCTTGCAGAAGCAGCTGCTCCAAGAGCAGTCAGGTTGAGGCACGCACCATGTAAATGGTGAGCTGTTCGTCATTACTCAGGGGAGCAGGACAAATGAGAAATCAATTGAACATCAAACCATTGTTGCTGATTGCCTATGTTGAAAATAAATGATTCATTGACTGCTTTAATTGATTCATATACGTGGCGAGGAGTTCCAGTCTTGATTTACAGATCTCTCCACCAGTCAGGCAGGAAAGTCTCGCTCCTACTCACTTTATTTGTGCAACAAACATCCTTTTCTCTTGGCATGGATTAAACCAACTCACTTACAACCTTTTTTTTCCCCTCTCTGATTGTTTACTTTGACTTTAAGTGATTGGTAACTCCACTTACTTCCATGGCTTTTTTTTTCATTTTGACTTCATGCCAGGGGAGCCTTGAAGGGTTGGGGATGGCTGTGTGCAAAGTGCCGGGCTCTGTGCCCAGCAGGGCAAGCAGACAACCCCATGCTCAGTGAGCTGCAGTCTATGGCATACCACGGATGTACAGTGTCCACTGCTGAATCAGTGGGAAAGGGGATGTTTGGAGATATAAAAGCCTTTTGTAACTCTTCGTGCGATATACCATGGAGTACTTTGTGTCTTGAAATCTGTATGCCCTCTGTAGGTATAAGCAGTTGCTCACAGGGGTTGGCAAGACTGTGTCTCCTCCCTGCTGCTGTGTCTCTGTTTATCCACCAGCCCAAGGAGGAGATGCTGGAGACATGCCTCTGCTTTTCCACAGCAGTTCGATAGGGTCGTCAAAACAGAAGGGAAACAAGGAGGTGTTTGCTGTAGGTGAGGGGAAGGGATGGGGAGGAACCTGTATCCATCCTGGCTTGCGTAACAGGTGGGTGGCACCACAGTGGCAGAGGCATGAGGAGAGCTGGAAGAACAGGGAGGTCCCTGCTGGCCGATTCGGGTGGGCAGGTCTCCAGCAGTGCTAGCCAGTGGGAACACAAATTGGAAAATGAGGGGAAAAATAAAATTGACAGTTGTCTCAGTTTATCAGGCAGCCCAGGCAGAGGCAGCCTCCAGCTAGCCCTGCGTGCCCCAGCTGTGTGAAGGGGAAATAGCCTGCCAGTCCCTTTGCCGCTCAAGCTGTACCGTGGCCACCATTGTTGGGTTGCATGGTTTTGCCCAGGTTTCTCTGAGCATCCTGAGGCCATGGAGGAGAGCATCCTGAGGCTCTGGGGAGAGCCTTCTCCAAGTTGAAAATACCATAATGCTGCCAAGCTCCTTGATCTGCCAGCAACTGCAAGAGGGATGGCGACCAGCAAACTAGGGCTGAAACCAGCAACTGGGGCTGAAACAACAAAGCAATGTCAAGCTCTCGCAGTTATTTGCCATCAAGTAGAAGAGTCATAACTCATTTTGCCCAGGGGATGATTAAGGATGGAGCCCCACTAGCTTTTCACTTGATACAGCCCACAGGTGCTGCTATAGGATGAACTGGATTGCAGAATTCATCTGGCTAAGAAATAATGGTTTCTGCCATGTTGTTTTTATGCTGGATCAGTTTTTTCACCCAGCTTTTTGCAGCGGTGCTGGGACTGGTGGAGTGGGAGAGGCAGCACTGGAGAGGGGAGCAGCAGGTGCTGCTTTTTTTCTGTAACAATTCTGCTTCACTCCACGCCAACTGCACCAGCCCATCTCAGAGTGTCTCTGGCCCCTGTACACACAGGATGCATTTGTGATTTGATCACCTGGCTTGGCTTGGTATGTTTGGCAGTGAAACGGCTAACAGTGCCACCTCGTACATTTGTCTTTTTTGGGATGATACATTTTTGCATACTACTGGAAAGAGTTCATGTCCTGTGTCAGTCTGCTCGAGGGAGCCCTCACAAATGAGAAGAATAAACTTAGAAACATCTCCTGCTCTGTGCCCGAGCTGTCTCCAGTGCTCGTGAGCCTGAGCCTCCCACCACCCGACAGCATAACAAGAGTGGGTCATCTGTCCTTCTGTTTCCCCAGTCACATCCTGGATTCTGCAGCAAAAGGGTTTGAAAGCCTGTACGGGATGGATCCAAGTCCTGTGCTCCCTCTCCAGAGAAGCTGCGCAGGTTGGTGGGACAGGCTCTGTGCTGCACCTCAGTGTATGCTGGCTCTCCAGCCGCAGGAGCTGAGGTGACAGGGAGCTCTGTTGAAGCTGGGTCTTTATTTGCTTCGTGATGTCTCAGAGAAGACAGCACAGATTGGGTATGCGAGGGAGAGTAGGGTTAAGGATTGAAAACTCTTTCTTCAAAATAGGGGGGGTTTGGGGGGGGGAGGTATCTTGGGAGTTCAGAAAAAGCAGTCTGTGGTGAAAAGAAAGAAGAGAAGAAAGAGGTGCTGAGGATGGTTCTGGGCAGAGAGACATTGTGATCGCATAGCCATGGACAGGGACCAAAATCTGGAAGGACCCTGGTGTGCTTGTGCTGCTTGTTACTTCCTATTACTGGTTAAAAGACAGCAATGTAAATCTGAGGAGGATTTGGCATTACCCATGCAAAGGACATACGTTAGCAGGGAAGTGCCTCTGTAAGCATTGCTTCAGCGCTGGTTCTGCAAAGAGGTTGCAGGAACTCATTATTCATGATTTTATCTCTCTACTTGAAATACATAAATAGCCTAAAGGTTCCTCTGATGGACTTCTTCCAGCTCTTTGATGTGCCAAAGATAATTTCTGTACATACTCCCTCAACCTGTCCCCACTCCCTACCTAAGGTTTAATGTTTCTACTTGTTGTGTTTACCTGTCTGTACTAGATTGTAAGCTCTCCAAGGCAGGGACCTTGCTGTCTTTCATGTTGAAGTACCTTGAAGGAGTTGTAACATCAATAGCTATAAAATGTGATATAAATTATCAAAGCAACATCAACTAACACAGCTCAACTCTTTAGCCTCCTCTGCACCAGCTTTCCATGGGGCTGATGGCTTCTCCTGACACTGGCTGGGCATGACTTGTGCCAGCAGCACTGGCAGCCCGGCCCAAATGGGCAGCTGCTGCCAGGAGAACATGTGGTGCCTTGCAAGTGAGCCCTATGGCCACTATAGTAAGCAGGGTGGTAGAGCCTGTGTCCAGCTGCAGTGGGGCTCCTTAAGATGTGCCAGCAGTGGTGAGGCTTTATAGAAAGCAGAGAAAGGCTCTCCTTGTTGCGTGCCCCAGGGCACTAGCAGCAAAGCCCTTGCTGGAGGTGCCATGGCTGCTGGCTCTTGGGGAGGCTTCCTGCACACCAGCTACCTGTCCACCAGAGAGAAATCACCTTGCCAGCAGCAGTATCCCATGTCCCCGGTGATTTAAAAACTCTGGACTGTACCCCAGAACTTTTAGTAACTCAAGAGCCCCACAGTGCTCTGGATTTAAGTCCCCTCATGTGAGACCGTAATAGCGGAAGGAAATGGATGCATTCCTGTCTTACAGGAGCTAACGCAAGAAATAGGCCAAATTAAGCAATGCATGCTCTCCTGCCCCAGCTCCCACATGGCTCTGGTGCATCCCTGGGGCCGGATCCACCATCCGGAAACGTTTCTGGGAGCCTGCCACTCAGACCTGCAGTCCACAGAGGGCTTGCAGCCAGGTCTCTCTCACCTTCCCTTCTTTCCAGATGGTTTCTTTGTGCAGCTGGAGATGTGTCAGGGAAAGACCTTGTTTTTATAGCCTCCTGGTATGGCTGGAGGTGATGCCTCTGCGGTGACGGCTGGGAAGCAGACTTTGATCTGGTGCATCAATGCCTCCTCTGGGAATTCAGGCCTCTGAGTCTTATTTGCCCTGGGCAATAGTCAAAAGGATCTCCCCTAAGTAAAGAGCCATCAAACCTTATCAGCTGTCTTGCTAGTCCTGTGTCACCACCCCTTGAAGACAGCATCTGCCACGGAGAGGTCAGGCAGAGAAATCTCTGGGTAAAATCTTTTTGACTGCTCAGTGTGCAGCCCAAAGCAGCACAGAACTGGGCGCACATGTCCTGGGATTGACCCAGCCCTGTGGCACCCCCAGCAGCCCAGGGACTAGCAGCCACCAGTCCAAGAACCCAAATCACAGCTAACTCCCTGCCAAGCACGTAGCCTCTCTGTCCTCCCTTTAGTTTGCAGTATATGTGGGCAGGGTGCCATCAGCAGGGGCCCACCAGCATCGGGTGGATCCCACACACCTGGGAAAAAACCCGAGCAGAGCCTGCTGAGCCCTGGCCAGCAGGCGAGGGGGCAAGCTGGGCTGAAGCCGTGGGCAGGCAGGTGTTTGGTCCTGCACATGGACCCTGGCACCCACCGGTAACAACCCAAGGCCAGGCTCTGCAGCTGCGGTGTGAGCAGGGCTTGCTTTTGGATTTTGCATCTCTCATCACTGCAGCATCCCAGAA
The DNA here is from genome assembly GCA_013398125.1 of Aegotheles bennettii. Taxonomy (NCBI): domain Eukaryota; kingdom Metazoa; phylum Chordata; class Aves; order Caprimulgiformes; family Aegothelidae; genus Aegotheles; species Aegotheles bennettii. Next base: position 451,201 of record VZRW01004680.1, on the reverse strand, counting down.
ATCAGAGGAGCCAGAGCTGGTGGAGGAGCAGAGTCAGAATTGGGACATCCAATTGGGACATCAATTGGGACATCCGAGTTCTGCTTCTGGCTTTACTACACATCCTTGCTTTTCCTATCCATAAAAACACTGTTAATGCCTTCATGTTTTTCATGCCAGTTTGGTTTTTGAAGGGTTGACCGTGACATTTGGAGGTAAACTCAGCAGAGCTATAGTGCTATTGCACTTGCAGGCTGCTTTTCTTCTTCAGTGAAGCTTATTTCCAAAGATATGAGAGTGGTGTGCTGCTGTCAAAGGCCCCATAACCTGAGTTATGCAGGGAGCTGCAGACCCTACACCCAGCCAGACTGCCTTGCTCAATGCTGGCTCTACATTAGACCCCAGAAGTGCCTGCAGTTCTGGTTACTTCTTTTGCACATCTGCTCCTGCAGACTGCTCAAGGCTCTTCCATATTTCTTTCAAACAGAGCTATTATTTCACTGACCCGGGCCTGCTATTCACTGATGAATTGGATGCTGTTCATTGCAGCTTGAAATATTATTTTGCTGCTCTTAATGCTCCCCATTCATTTTCTGCAGCGATCGGATTCATAACAGCAGATATGCAGCTTTCATTGATACTTGATGCAGCAGCAATACCCTCAGCAAAGGCTTTTTTTGTACATAGGGCTCCAAACCTTTCAACCACACTATCATGGAAAGCCATAATGTCCCTTTTCTGCCATGCCCCGAGCCACCTGCAGCCCCTGAAAGAGCACATTGTTTCCCCAGTTAAAGAAACAACATGGGCAGTGTCTGTGCTGGTTGCAAGGGAGGGCTCTGGGTGATCTCTTTTTGCACTGCCCTCATCCTTCATTCCCCCCTCCCCGTCCTGTCTGAGGCTGAATTTTGGCCCATCGGCCATTTAAATCTAAATGGCAGGCTATTTACAGGGTGGGTTATCTTAGCTGCTAAATGAGCCTCCTGATGTTATGCTATCAGGTGGGGCCGACTCTCGTGGAGTGGCAATCCTGCTAGGAGCGACTCCTGGGTGCTGGGGTTTTACATGAACAGCCAGAGTTTTCTTCTTTGTGCTATCTCTGGGAAACCATATGCTTCTACGTGATCAGTGGGGGGTGGGGGGTGATTTTTCTTCTTCCTTTTCTTTTTTATTTCCAAAAAAAGCACTTGTGTGGGGAGAAGATTCTGCACTACTTTTTACTCAGAGAAAAAGAGTCTGACAGCTTAGCACTGCTCAGAGACAGGAAAATTACTTTGTCTAGTGAATATTCTAAAGAGATGAAATAACAGAGCACGATCAAAATCCTCTGTTTAAAAGAAGAGCTTTCTCACTCCTGCTAAGCTACCAATTTTGTTGTTTTGCTCGTCTTTTGGAGAATAACCTTGGAAAAGGAACAGTGGGAATGTCTGTAAATGCTTTTTGCTAAAGAAAAGGAGAGTTCAGGCTGTAACCCGTGTTGGTAACCAGAGGAAAAAAATCTCTGCCCCAACAGATGAGTGGTGGTTTGTTATGGGCATATCCCTGCTGGCACTTGCCTGTTTCACCTACTGGAAAAAGGAGTTGTCACCCGTGGCCCGGCGCTGTCAAGCGCCACCCAGCAGCAAGGCGGCTCCATTTGGCGTGGTGCGATACCAACCCTTGCTTGTTTGCAATAAACAGAGCTATGTTTTGAAGGGAATGGCAAGGTTGTTTCAGACAAACAGAGTACTTAAACAAAGATGGATTATACACGGAGGGAGAAAAGTGCCAGAGATGGCTAAGATACCCTCTGTGCTGGCACACTGCAGTCCCCTGGGTTTTGTGGTGCCGGGAGAGTGGCTGGCAGGTTGTTATTCCATAGCCAAGGGGTACAGGGCAGTGGGCACAGCTTTTTCTCTGCCCCGCATTTTGTTTTTGCTCCTTGTGGCTGTCTCAGAGGGAGTGGAAACCTGGAATCACCTCTGCCTCTCAGGGCAAGAGAAAGTCACCTTACGTGCCCAGCCCTCGTAAATGTTCCCCTCCTCCTTTCAAAACCTGCGCCTGTTTTTGTCCCGCTCTGTTTCAAAGCGACTGCTGACACAGAGCAGGCACAAGCCTGCTGCCAGCCATGGCGTGCGGGGCCCGGGGCTCCGGGGAAGTGGGGCTGCTGGGGGCGAGCAGGGGAGGCCATCTCCCGGGCTTCCAGCCACAGTTCCCGCTAAAGCCCTGCAAAAAAACCCGGCATGAGAACAGCTCTCCGGGATTCCCCTTTCCTGCTGTTCCTCTCGAGGGCTGAGCCACTTGTTTATCTTGTGGGAGAAGTCCGCAGCCACAGTTAGCTTTGCATATTTGATCCTGTCTGAGGTCATTTCTTCCTATCTGCAGTATTTCTATTGCAAGTGCCCATAATTGTTTAACTGAGGTAATGCTTACCATTGCTCAGTGAACATATTACTTCTGTTCTCCCCATGATCTCAAATGCAAAGGTTGTGGCAGCCACCTATTGTTTGTGGGCTTACTGACAGCAGCACAAATAAACAAGTGCCAGAGCTAGCCAGGGGTGGCAATTCAGAGCCGATGCCTGCAGAAGCCCTGCATGACATGGGCATGGTGCTACCACCCCTCACCAAGGGCGGGGGTAGCACCGAACACCGCCAGGACAGCTGCTGAGATGGCTGCAGTGCGTTTTGGTGCACAACCTGCAGCAGCAAATTTGACTTTTTAAAGGACAGAGTACCAAATGTCCTTGGTTCTTACTGAACAACCTTGGGGTTGTGGGCGTGCGCCACTCCTGAAATTCAGGCTGTGCTTGAACAGGAAAGGGCAGACAGGCATATGACGAGGATGATCAGAGATGCGCAATGCTATCTGTATGAGATGAGACAGAATGAACTTCAGCCTGGAAAGGACCCTGGGCTATGGGAGAAGTCTACTAGGTGACAAATAGCTGGAGGAATGGCAGCTGTTGCTCATAAGACAAGAGCTGAAGGATGTTAAATGAAACCATCAGGCAGATATTTTTTATGGCATAGAGAAGGAAGTCTTTTTTTCACATGACCATAATTAATTGGTGGAACTTATTGCCACAGGATGCTTCAGGTGCCAAAACTATACATTGGTTCAAAAAGCAATTAGGCAAATTAATGGGACAGCAGTCTATGGAGGCCTATGACCTGCTGCTGGAGATGCAGACTGTGGATTGGAAAGTCCCTGGGCTGCCAAGAGTTGGGGCCTGCAGGGTTGCCCCAGGCCCATCCCACTCTTGCCCCCATACCCCTATGGGCCAGAGGTGCAGAACGGCTGTAGTGTGTCTTCTCCTCCCTGGGCTTGCCATGCCAGACTGGAACTAGTGCTCTGTAAGGATTTTTCTCAAATGGAAAAAGTCAAGGGACTTCTGGATATCACAAGGAGGCACTGGGAGGGAGGAGAGCTTGGCAGCTCTCACTTCTCTGAGATGCATTACTGTGGGAGCATAAATTGGCTCTGTTTGGAGGAGCTGTGTTTTTGCCTTCTGCCCCACCCCCTGACTTCATGCTGTCAGCAGTGCTGCCCGACCAAGGGCAAAGCTGAGCCACTGGGAAAGCCAGTGGTGTGGGTGCCAACATGGGGCGTGCGAGGCTGTGGGTGCAGCAGGACAGAGAGAGGGGAGACAGGATTGTGTTAGCTGCTTTAGCTGCACCCTCAGCCTCACATCCATACACCTGGACACCTTGTCCTTCACCCTGGCATGATCTGTTTAATTGTGGGATGTGAAAGTGCCATGAGATACAGGTGCAACATCAAGAAATTCTGAAGATACAGATGGAGAGAGAGAGGGGTAGTCTGCAGGCTGTGATTAAAGCTCAGTGCGTTTACATTTTAAATGCTTCGCTACTCAGTCAGTTTAGATAGCTTAATCTTTGAGAATTAGATAGCTTAATCAGACAGAAATAGAAGCTGCACAAAGAAGGCTCTGTAAAACCCTAGGGCTCTGGGTATGGGAGCCCCAAGCTCAACTTCATTTTTGTTTAATGCAGCAGTTTGCTAGGCACTTTTTAGACAAGTATAAAGACAAAGTGCCGGAAAGAGATTTCATGTGCAGAGATATGTAAAACAAGACCTGTGATTTGTTTATTATATTAAAGAACACAGCCAGAGCTTTAGGATAAAAGAGTATAAAATAAATGGCATGGGAACCCAAACAGCAGCATCTTTTGCCTGGCAGAGAGAGGTAGGACGTGGATTGTGTTAGGTCTCCTCTTATGCACCTGCCTGGGGTTGAAGTTGGCCCTAGGTCTGCCCTACCCAAAGGTCTCCTGCAGCTTTGCAAGGAGTCGCAGTTTTAGGGAGGGTTTTTGTATGTGGCCATCCAGACCCACTGTGCTGCATGCAGGATATGGGAAACCTGATGGGGTGTTCACTGTGGCTGCAGCGGGAATCTCTCAGGGCTACAGAGTTGGGGTCAAAAGGACATCAACTGTCCTGATAAGGGGACAGTCAATGGATGTGATCTACAGAGAATAAATCCAGAGCAACTCCAAGGCTGTTTGTTGCAAACCAAAAATAACATTTGGAAATTGGTCTTGGAAAATAACAGAGATGACATAAGTGCTTACCTGTGACACGGCATTCCTGGGCCTCCATGGAAATTCATGAGCCCTGCTGTATAATCTGGTTTCTCGCTCCTGGTTGTCCTATCTTGATCACTTGGAAAAACTGTATTCACCCAGGAAAAATGTACTCGCCCCAAGGTGTGCAAGCGTGGGATTATTTACCAGTGCTCCGGAAGGGTGCAGCTGCTCTGTGCAGGGGTGGGCAGTACCTGCCTTGCAGGGAAACCCTGCACAGGCTGGAGGGGCCATGCTCAGCCTTTCCACCATGACACAGCAGGCACTAATTTCACAGAACCAAGGGGGATTGTTGTAAGGAAATACTGGAAGGATCTGCAAGGTGCAGGGGCAACACCTACGCTCTTCATTCATCTCTGAGGCTTTTTTGGTTTAAACTCTCCATCCAGATAATATAGTACTTCTTCCTTTATTGTTTATTTTCTTTCTTCTCTCTTTTTCATCTAGTGATGTTTAAGAAACACCGGAGAAACACTCATTTCAGGCAGTCTCTTCCCCCTTGCCCTTCCTTGCTTGCTACAAGTGCATTCAGCTAGGCTCCCTCTCCTTCCCCTTTGCCTGTTTTTTGCTTTGAGGGTGGCCCTGGGGTTTGTCCCTGTGAACAAGCCACCACTAGCAGGGTGATGGGAGCTCCTTGGGATGCAGCACTATATCGTCAACCCCCTGCCTTCTCCCTGAAGCTGAAGTTGTGCTTCAGGGCCTGAAGTGAAGTGAAAATCTCTGCAGCTTCCATTCCCCAGCCAGATAGCACAAGGCAGCAAAGAGGGAGAGGTTAATCTATTCAGGTCACTAAGGCGTGGGCAGAACTCGGCCTGTCCTAACGATCCTCTTTGAAATCCTGTATGTATATAATTCATCTTGTGCTCCAGAGGATCCTGCCTGAAACTGGTATTGCAATTCTGTTTCTATGCATCTGCTTTTGTATTCAGTACTTTGAGGTAGTTTACATAAATGGGTGGCTTTAATTTGTGTTCCCACTGTAACTGCCTCGCAGCTGTGTGGGGCTGGGCCCCTCCACCCCATTTTTCACAGGGGCAGGCTTACTGAGGGAATAAGGGGCTGTGGCTCTCATGTGGAGCCCTCCAGGAGGTACCAGCAGGCATGGCACATGGATGGGGCAGCCCTGAGGTGCCACCTGCCCTGCTCCTCTCAGCCCTCCCTGCTGCTTGGAGGGATCTGTGACACCCTCACTGTGCAAAGCAGGGCCACCAAGGCAACCCTGGTCTGTGTCAGCCCTTGAAGGACACCAAGAGCTGGCTAGAACAGTTTTCAAAGCTAACTGGCTCTATTTGTACAAGGGTTTGTTTGGTTTCCTTTATGAGTTATTTTGAAGGATCAAATTGTTCCCAGAACATGCTTTCCAGGCTGATCGGATTCCCATTAGCCATGACCTTCCCCACTGCCGGTTGTTGGCTCCCCTGGCCTGTTCCACATTCGGGTGGAAATTGTTTGTGGCAGGGTGTGGGACTTCCTTGCACCAGTGTATCGCTCTGCAGCATCTACCACAGCTCCGCTCCGATCTTGATTTGGGGTCTTTGGATGTGACCACAACAGACACCTCAGAAGAAGCAAGGCGGGCCACTTCTGGGCATGAGCATTTCCGCTGTTGAGATGCACCAGCTGATTTTTGGCAAAGCAAATAAGGCTTCTGCATGCAAAGGCAGGGCAGCAAGAGGCTTCCCTGACAGTTGTGCTTTCACCATTATCCAGCGAAAGGGTCCTTAGGAAAAAGACACTGTCCTGCTGCCTCCAGGGCATTTCACACCACTCTTAACTAGCTTGAATTTCAGCAGCTTCACCTAACTGGGTGTGCGTGTGCCTTTCATGTCCCTCTTTGCAGTCTGGCTCTGGAGGCTTTGCTGGATCTGAAGCCTGAGTGCACAGCAGATGAACATGAACAAATGACAGGAAGATTTGTGATAATTGAACACTTTCTTCAACACTTAGAGCAACTGCATTGATCTCAGCTCAAAGCTGAAGCTTTCATGGTAAACAATAAATAACAGATGCTGGACTTAAAACCAATCTCTTGTCTGTCCTGAGAGGGAACACAGCTTCTTTGTATGTGCAGGAACCAGTCCTGGGGGCTACAAAGCAGAGAAGAGGAGGAAGGGAGGAAAAAACATCATTACCATGTTCAGTGCTGAAACTGTAGTGAACAGTGTCAATGGGCATATAGACAGAGAGAAAAGTCACCTACCTCATCTCACATCTTTCCTGGCTAGACATTAAAATCACTGTTAGAGCTGGCTGAAAAATTGATTTTGGAGTTTGGTGGCCAAAGAGAAAACCCAAGACACAAAAAGTTGTTTCTAGCAGACTCAAAAAGTAAGGGGTCATTCTGTTTCCAGGTTGTTCAGCTCTCCTCAGTGTCGCCTGTAAGCTGAGCAGCAGACCCAAAACAACTCTCTGCTGTTTCATCCAGGTGGCCCTTCTCATGTGCCAGACATTTTGAGCCAGGTTTTGCTCTCCCCCATGCAGAGAGCAGTGCTGAGTCCAGCTGAGTCCTTGTATCCAACAGCACTGGCACTGACAGCACAACTACCCCTGTGCCTGGCTGGGCTCACAGTTTTGACCTGGGGGCAGAGGCTGCTTTTACAGCTCCCTATCCAGCTGCCTGTGCTGGGAGGCAGGGAGCTGTGTGTAGGCAGTGGTTATAGGGTCACTGTGCCCTGGTTATCACCTGGTTATCGCCATCAGTGCATGGCCTCTTGAGAGATGCCACCTGAGTCCAGGCATCAGTTTGGACCAGTGTAAACCTGTCACAGGACAAGGGATTTATTAGTCTCTCTTCCCTCCACATCAGTCAGTGGGCAAATCCAGCATGCCTTTTAGTGAGAAAGAGTGGTTTGCCCAATTCCCCGACTAACTAGAAGGTGCTGCAAACTATGGCCACGTGGCAGAGATCTGGCAGCATTAGAAGTCTTCCCACTGCTGAAAGAGCCTCTATTCTTCCTGCTCCCAGTTCAAACCACTGCATTGCAGTGAAAAAAGTACTTTTCAATCAACTTATTGTAGCCAGGGATCTGCCTCGTACCCAGCTGTGCCATGTTAGTGAGGGTCTCTTGATGGAAACAGAGACACCAGCTCCCCTTGTACCCCTCCCCATGTGCTGTGACTCACCGGCTCGCCTCTTTCATTGCCCACCAGGAGTGCAAGACAAAACCCCTGAACAGCAAAAGTGTTTTCTGCTTGCAGCAAGGCATTGCAGCTCATAAGCAGGATTGACTTTTAAATGAAAGGTGATCTGAAACTGGTTGTCAGAAGTCCTCCAATTGCTCCCTGCCATGTTCCCCCAAAGTCCCCCCATTCCCTTTTTTCTCTCTCTCCCCTTTCTTCCATTTCTTACACTGACCTCCTTGGCTGTACCATGCTGTGTGAACTTGTAGTAGGATTAATGTGAGTTGAAGCCTGAAGCTATATTCAGCTCAGATTTATGTCAAAAGGCACAAAGTCCTTGGTGCTGGAAAAGGCAGCGGCTGAAAGCGCTTGTCACCTCTGCCGCAGCATGAATGTGCACAAGCTAATGGCAGGCTTGGGGGACCGAGAGCTGGGGATCTCCTGGACAGGACACTCGTGTGACTCTTCCTCTGGGTCAGTGCTGTGCTGCTGCCATCCCCTTGCGCTGGTGAGGATGAGGGAGGCTCTTCCTCACATGTGCTGTGAACCAAGGTCAAATCAAGCTCATGGGCAGTTGTTCTGAGTGCTGGCTGCTACAAGCCCCTGTGAAACTGGGGAGCACAGGAGGCAGAGAGGGGCCCCAACAGTGTGAGGCCAATGTGTGCTTCTTACAGGGCAGAGGCAAAGCTTACAACCCCCCTCAGGCCACGTCTGCACATGGGGCAGGCTTCGGCATGCTTAGCCCTGCGACCTGCACACTGTCGCAAAGAGTTGCCTGAGCTGCCAGCTGCCCAGACGGGGCACACAGGGCTCCCCAGTGCTGCAAGACAGGACAGGCTGGGCTTGCATGAGGGTACCTGAGTTCTCCCTCTCCAAATGGTGCCCTGAGGGAGCTGGAAGTCCTGACTGGAGGCTGGTGTGCAAGCACACTAGGTGGCCGACATGTCTCAGCAGGTCTGGAGACAAGCCTACTCAGTGTCACGGGCATGGCACAATGTGGGACCTGGGAAACAGAGCACCTCTGCACAGTTTCAAGGACGGCCAAGGAGGCTTTAGCATGACAGCACCACATGAGGACTTCCATTTGCCTAAGTAGGTAGCAGAGCTGAAGTCAAAGGCTGAACTACCCTTGGCTAAAGATGCCATCTTAAGTTTGCCTAAAACCCAGTGAGGTGGAAAAACAAAGGAGGGGTTTTTTTCCAGCTTCTCAACATCAGATTTCAACTACAGTAGATACCAATTTGCTTTCTAAAGACTTTAAAGTTATTAAAAAGCTATTTCTGTTCAGTACAGTGAGGTAATATGTGACCAGACCCTTGAAAGTTATCAATCTCAAAATTGTTCACCAGGCAACAGAGGGTCAAGTTTTTCTCCAGCTATAGTCCCACAGCTTCCATCCGTAAATCAATTCAGCTGTGCTACTTGAAGCTTCTTTAAGGTGCTGGATAGTCATGTCACACTTCAGTGCCTACATGTAGCAAGGCTCACTCATACTTCGGTTTAGTAATAATGCAGCTACCAAATGTCACCTGTCACAGGCAGACAAGCAATGTGACATTGGTGACTCACTCCTGGGAACACCTTGGCCACAGACACACTTTTGTGAGCGTACCACACCCTTTCCTGCAGGCTTTAACACACCTTGGCTGAAAAGCATCTTAGTATTGTTGATTTGAGAAAAGTGGTCCTCCCACAGGTTAGCCACCTGGCTTCCATTATAGAAACCTATTACTCTACGAGCCGCTTTGCACAGTATACTGTTAAAACATCTTAATGGTGCTTGTCTGCAGAAATTTGTCACTTAAAGAACTGGGATACGAAAAGCAATTATTTTCCAATAATCCAAAACTGGGGTTACCACAATATGACACACACGTGGAATAAATAAAGTGAGAGATTATATACTGTATCTCTGTAATCCACTTGATTAGGTAAATACAAAAATAGGCTTATTTTGGATAATGCATTTAGGCTTGGACAGTGCAAATTCATACAATGATTTATTAATTATTTTTTTTTTCTCACATGAACATGTGATTTGTGTAAGTGCATTGCAAATTTTAAGATCTGTTTTTACACCAGTTTCTCCACAGCATACGCTGGACCCACTGTAGTGCAGATTTAGCTAGTCCCTATTCCCATTTCAACACATAACCTAAATAATGTTAAATGTTACAAGCTGTGGTTGTACTTGCATTCTGCAGTCCATGATCTTTGTCAACAGATATAATTCAAAATTAGCCTGACAACCTGCATCCTAAAAAATCTTTAGATGTTGCCATTACCTAATATCTTTTATTTTTACCTTTTCACCCTTTAATTTCCACATTCATTTATCTCCTCTGCTTATAATATTTTTAAGAAGCCAAAAGCAGATTTCCCACCACCATACTTGTTTCGATACGGAAGCTTTTATAGGTAAACCAGTTTAAAAAATAAACGGGATGGTTTAAACCACCTTTGTGGTGGAATAATGCCTTCCGCTGTGGGGAACTGGGCACACTTAACTCTGCCTGCCTCCAGAGAGATGGAGACAGATCACTGCCAGCGCTCTGTGTAAACAAAACCTGGCAATGTCACTTCAAAGTCTCAGGTGGGGCATCCCAGGGCTGTGTCTTTTCACAGTGCCAGTCTTCAGTCCCTCAGCACCACTGCCCATGCAAGATGAGAGAGACAGTTGTTTTGCACCAGATGTGGCTGCATTTTGATTGTTTCCCTGAAATTTCTGCTCTGTCCAGACCATGAGGCTGAGTTTTTACTTTACTATTGCTCTTCTCTGTATTTCTTTCTCTTCCTTGCCAGGGGGGACAGTCCAGTTTGCTGTCATTGGATCCTTTGAAAGCCAGGTGTGTCCTGCTTGGGCAGCCACAGTGAGATGGCTGGAGAGGCAGCCATGAGGAAGCAGGGATTCTTCCTATCCTTTCTCCCAGGCTCCTGGGAGGCTGTTGATGAGCAGAAGTATTTCACTTAAGGGCCAAGAGCTGCCAGACCCCTTGTTCCCTAGATAACCAAAAGAAGTTGTTACAGAGGAGACTTTTCCACCGTGTAAACTGTGGGGTATGCAGAAGCCCCTCCTTTCGTTCCCAGACTCATTTCTGGCTGCCAAATCTACCGGGGCTGACATCATCCTCTGCTAAGGGTGAATCAGCGTGGCTGGGGAGTATGGTTTTGCAATCTCTTGATGACAATTCGCCACAGCTTGTCCCTGTATCAACTGGCCAGGGAAACAACATTAGTGCCCGGTAAGCAAGAAACATGTTTCAACCTGTGACTTAGGCAATGCAGCTGATGCTGCAGCTGTGCACGTCCTGCGAGGAATTTTGTGACTCAGCTCCACCTAGTGGCACCGTCTGTGGAAAGGTGTCTGTGGCCGTGGGAGGGTATGCGGCCCGTGGGGACCATGGGTGTCTGTCAGGCGTATTTAATTATAGCTTTTCTCCTTTTGGGTAGATGCACGTATAAGCGTGCATATTGGTGTGGATCTCTATAGTAATACATACACAAAAGGGTACAGAAGAGTTGAAATTATACAGACCCATCAAAATTAGGCACAAAGCTGCTCTATGTAACCCCTTGTTCTCTTGTAGCTCTTCTGCTTTCTCTAGGGCAGGTTTCACTCAGTTGCTGCACCTTGTCTCAGCCAGAGGATGAGCTCCAGGACCACCACTGGGCATGCCTGAGCAGCACTTCATGAGACAGGTCCTTAATCCTGAGCTAGGGTGCTCCCTGCTCCTGAAATACAGCAAATAATAATCCAAAAGAGGTGCTGAGGTGTGAAAGCAACTAAAGCGAGCATGATCCTAAGTAGCAGTTTGGGTTTGGAATCTGTCTGGGGAGCGTTTGGGCTGGGTCTCAGCTCCGGCCCTGGAATGGTCCTGGCCAACAAGCCTGGATATGGAGTCACAAAATGTTCTTTACGCCTGGCTGGGGATCAGATGGGCTCCAATAAACCTTGCAAAGTCAGTTCAGCTCCAGAAACCAGGATGGATAAGATTCATGTCAACCTGTTGGCAGGTTGTAACACTTTTTCTCCGAATTTTTGTATTTCCCATGGCAACTTAACGTGGGAGAACCAGAAAGCGAGAGTGACTCAAAGCAATAGAGAAGAGATAATGCCAAAATCAGCAGGATTGTGAAAAGCCTATTTGCATTTTTCCCCAGGGATGCTAATTTTTTATACAGAGAGGTGCTAAAAGTAAGGATATTTGCTTATAATGACATGGGTTTTATTAATGACATCCTTGAATAGGAATTTCTTGGACATACTATTCTATTTGGAGATTGGAGTGCGTAGCAGGGATTCGCACTCTGCACTTCCCTGAGTAGAGGCATGTGTTGAGTGGCTTCGCGAGTCCTCAAGACCAACAAATCCATATGAAAGTAATGCTCAGCTTTTACATGCTGCAGAACCTTTCAAGTTCAAAGTACTTTGCACACATTAACTCATCTGAGATGCGTTCCGTCATGAAACTGTTATGCCTTTGTCTTTTTGTACCACACTATTATTACATATATTAACCTGGTGCCTAGAGGCCTCACTGAGCTCAGGGCTCTGCCATGCATAGATGGAATAAGAAAACAGCTTCTCTCTGGATGAGTTCATGATGTACAAAAGTAGCAATGGATGGGAAAGGAGAGAGAGGCACGGGGAAGTGAAGTACACCTCGTGTTGCTCAGCCTCGTGTTGCAGGGCACCAGCTTCCTGAATTTGAGGCCAGCATGCAATTCCTTGGCTTCCCTGCCTCCTGTTAAAGTCAAAGTTGGCAAGAAAGCCTGTCAGCCATTTTGTCTTCAGCTCAGAACAGGCTCATACAGACAACATTGCACATGACACTCTCTCATCAGTGTTTTGCTTGGGTTGTTTCCTTCTGGTCCCTCAATCCAAACTAAGGGTTATTCTCATTGAAATCACTCTTTACACACGCTATGTAAAAAAAACCCTGGGTTGTAGCATCCACTGTCTGTGACGACTCACGCATCTAATGTACAGAGCTGTGTATACACACGCATGTGCTGGAGGCTGTCAGGTCTGACCTGTCTCTGCTATAGATTACCGTTGTACCTGCACTGCAGTGTCTTGAGAACCTGAGCACAGAGCAAATAGATAGTTTTGTTAAATCCAGAATGCTGCTAGAAAAGGTTTTCTAGCAGCTTAGATAGTTAATTTGTTCATTGCTTTGAAGATAAAAAAAAATTAGAAAAATAACAATTGTTATTATTACTAGCAGTACTTAGCATAAAGAATTTGCCCATGCCAGTGAGGAGCAGTGCCATATATCCACAGTAAATTCAGAAATGTTCATGTAAAGTGCTAGAGGGCTATAAAATCTGGGGCATCTTTTTGGGAAAAAAAAAAAAAGTAAAAAAGGGAAAAAAATAAAAGGAAAAAAAAGAAAGACAAGAAAACCCAAGGAAGCTGTAAATACAAATAAGTTGGTCGCAACCCATGTGTTGCAAATAATATCTCAGGAGACAATAGGCATGAGACTGTATGTCCAGATATCTGGTATTAAACTGCATGCCAGGTTTGGAGACTTGCTACCAAGACCCTTGAAGCAGGGGGATCTTTAGCTTCCCAAGAGTTGTCCTGTGGCATATCAGCCATGAGGATCAGACAGGTCCTAGGAGTTTACCACAAACTGGTGACCTTCCTGTGGGATTGACACTGATGTCTATTTCTGTAGCAGATCTCTGGAGGATGGCTCTGGGGCAGTGTGGAAAGGCTGGTATTTCAAACTCAAACTCCCTAGGTAGACACTTTCCTCTTAAAATAATTTCCAGTGTGAGAGTATTATCTAGAGTAGTATTGTAACCTCGCTTCTACAGCTAGTTCATTTGCCTTATATTTTACCCTCTTCTACCTCGTACAAGGAATGTATAAGGCTTTTTGGGGCAGAGGCTTGTTCTGCTTTTACGTGCCTAGCATAATAAGGCCCCACCTTGAGGGGCCCTAGGCACTGTCCTAATAAATAAGCAGAACCAATTACACGATCATCTCCTTTAACCATGTGGGAGGAATAATGCAAGTGGACTTTTTTCTTATGTTGTCAGTTTTCCAAAGTTTGCTTTGGACGTTCATGGCAATTCAGGCATGTGCCACAGAACTTGCCCATGCAATCTGTCTTGGTAAGGAGCCCCACTCCTACAGCTTGCATCTTTTCTGGGGCTCAACAGCATTTTTTAAAAGTCATCTTCTGCCCTGGCAGCTCAGTTCCCTCTGACGGCTATCTGCCCCTCTGACCAGTTTGACACAGGCTTGTCAATGCCAGTCAGGACAGACAAACAGCAAATCCACAAATTCTCTAAATTGTTGAGAAGCACATAGACACTTGTAAAGATTTTGCTTCATTTGCACTTTGCCTTTACATAATTTAGCATCTTTCAACGTCTTGCCTGCACTTTTTAATTACTGCAACCCTTCCATCATTTTTGTAACGTTAAAAAAGCCAATTATATGACAATCCTGATTGCCTAATAGTTGTAGCAAAATGTGCACATGTGTAAGTACGGATGATTGTTCTTGTTTGTTTTTGTACTATTCGCCTTTCAGATTTCTAGGTTATATAATTGTTCCCTTTGGCTAGCAATCAAGTTTTCAGATTAATGATGGCTCTGCTGTAGTGCACTGGGGAGTTGACATATGGCTAATCCACCTGACAGGCTCTGGCTCTTCATTCCTTAAAAGCATGTGGATGGAGAGTTTTGCTGTTAAAATGGCACTGTCAGTCATGTAGTAAGTGAAATCAAGGTCCCGATCTCCCTCTCCAAACCAGCGCTAAGAACAACAAGTTCAGTGCTGGAATATAGTGCTACTACTCCTCTTGCAGATGGGCTTTCAGATATGTAGGAGTCTCAGCTCCCTCTGGCTACTGGGGGGATTATACATGCTTAGCAATTTTGAAAATCAGACATATATAAAACCTAATCCCACCTTTGTTTTTCCCAAAGTAATCATAACTGAAAAACACCCTTTCGAGCCCTTCGACATATGGTATTTTGTGTCCTACCTCCAGAGAAACCTTACCAGTGAGGTTTCCATGTGTCAAATTACTGTCATCAGCTATGTGTCTGGCAGACCTTCTAGCAGGCTGTGACACCACAGTGGCAAGCACTGGACAAACAGAGATGACAAGATGGTCCATACCCTTTAAGGGGTGTAAAATTGAGACAAAAAAATCACCTGAAATGTGCACTTATCTTAAGTGTATCTGAAGACAACACCTAAGTTAAGGACGTGACTAGGTTGTGCCCACAAGTATTTGCAGGAATGCAGGCCCAGGTCCACCCACACAGCCCACCAAGCAAGGTTTTGTGTGGGTACAAGGTATGTATGCCCATTAACAGCAATTCACAAACTCCTTTGCCAGCTGTTGTTGGATCATTGGCACAATAAGCTAATAGAAAAACAGCTTTTTAAAAAATGCTTCTTAGACACCCCAGGTGGTGCCCCTTCAAGTTGGAGAAGGGCAGGCTGCTCTGGAACACGTATTTACATTCCCCTCTTTAGAGGGAAGACACTTGCAGAGTTCAAAAGCCAAGTATTAAACAGCAATGCTAAGAAAAATGCTATTTTCAGGACTTGGAAAGAGGATTATAAAAAGCAAAATGCTTTGAGGAAACCAAGAATACAATTAGATTATCAGATCACTTTGCAGGTAACAAAAAAAAAACCCTGTCAAAAATTACAGGATGTACTAAACAAAACAACTGGGAAACACTGAGATGCTGTCTTCTGAGTGAATAACGACCAGGTCATTGCTATTGAAACAAGACATCGCCAAAGCTATACTGAAGTGATCCTGTAGCATAAGGAGATAGAAGTATAAAGTGGTGGGAAGAAATAAGGGAAGGAAGGAAGGATTTGGCTTGCTGGTGCTGCAGGTGGGGAAGCAGCATGAGGACTGAAGATACCCCACGAAGAGATGGAGCAAGTAGTATGCTTCTTGGGTGGAAAAGACAGAGAACTGGAGACAATTCAGACAAAGTTTGAAGTCTGCAGGTTAGCCATCATTAGATTTTATAGCTTAGTTCCTGCAGATGTTGAGAATCAAGATAAGGGGTTGAGACATTACATTAAAAATTGAGTTAGCTCACCTACCGTAAGCAGCATCTCTATGATAAAAAAACCCATATGCTTTAATTTAGCTCATTATATCAGTTAAGTGGTTGAAGAAGGCAATGCATCCAAGGACATCTGAAGATATTATTGTATCTCTTTGTTGCACCCACTTCAGTGTGGTCCTACCACTAAGCTTTGGCAGCAATTCTTAGAATAAAATTGCATTTTTTTTTAATTATATAGCAAATTTGCAGGCCTAGATCTCACAGCTGGGGGCAGAGGAGGGGCTGCTTTTGACTTTTTTGTCAAAGTTGGGTTGGGTGCTAGAACTAAAGCTGTTTGCCCTAAATGAATTTTCACTCTGTGGTTGATTTGACAGAAGGGGAAAATCTGAGAAAACTCAGGTCGGCTGCTTTATGCTTAGCAACAGGCAAACTTTGAAACTTGCATCCTTCACATGAAGTCACACAGTTTTTCTTATGAAAAAAACCCCCAAAACCCACACCCAAACCAAAAATCCAAAACAACCTTGTAAACTCAAAAACTCTACAAAAATGCACACCATGCACATACATGTGTGATGTACTGTAGGTGAACCTGCTCGGGCAGGGGGGTTGGACTAGATGATCCTTCGAGGTCCCTTCCAACCCTAGAATTCTGTGGTTCTGTGATTCTGTGTGATACATGATTATCACAGAATCACAGAATGTATGGGGTTGGAAGGGACCTCTGAAGATCATCTTGTCCAAGCCCCCTGCCCGAGCAGGACAACCTAGAGCAGGTCACACAGGAACGCATCCAGGCGGGGTTTGAATGTCTCCAGCCAAGGAGACCCCACAACCTCTCTGGGCAGCCTGGTCCAGTGCTCTGGCACTCTCACAGGAAAGAAGTTCTTCCTGATATTCACATGGAACCTCCTGTGCTCCAGTTTGCATCCATTGCCCCTTGCCCTATCATTGGTCATCACTGTAAAAAGCTTGGCTCCATCGTCCTGACCCTCACCCTTTACATATTTGTAACCATGGATGAGGTCACCCCTCAGTCTCCTTTTCTCCAAGCTAAAGAGACCCAGCTCCCTCAGCCTCTCCTCATAAGGGAGATGTTCCACTCCCTTCATCATCTTTGTGGCTCTGCGCTGGACTCTCTCAAGCAGTTCCCTGTCCTTCTTGAACTGTGGGGCCCCTTGTGCCGCACACCCCCCCTTGTGCCGCTCATCCCCCCAGTGCCAGCTCGGCTGCTTCCGGGGCAGGCGCTGCCCTGGGCAGGACAAGCTGCTCACTGGGGAAGTGGCTTCCTCTTTCCCTCACGGCCTCAGGGAGGAGATGGAGGGTTTAGTCCTGCCCGTGGTTCTGCCCTGCTCTCTGGGGCAGCCCGTCCCGAAGGCTGCCCCTGCTCCCGGGGCCGGCTTCCCCTTCCCCCCTGCGCGCTCCCGGGGCCGGCGGCGGCTTCCCCCACACCCGCCCTGCACCCGGCGGCAACGGCACTCGGCGCCCGCTGGGTGGTGCCAGAGGCCCCGTGTGCCCGGGTGCGGGCGGTGTGGCGGCTGTGCGGGGCCGGGAGGGGAGCCCAGCCCAGCCCAGCCCAGCCCCAGGCGTTGTGCAGAGCGCAGGGCCCCTGTGGCGGTGTGCGGGGCGGGCTGCGGGCTCCTACACAGTGTGTCTGGCCGTGTGTCCCCCCCGGGCAGGCTGGAGTTGCCTCAGAGAGCGGGGCAGTAGGTGCAGGGTTTGCAGGGGGTGTTTCTGACACCGCTGGGGCAGAGGGAAGGCCCAAGGTACAGGGGAGGGCGTAAGCTAGTTTAAAAGAAGTTCATCTTAGCACGATCCTGGGATTTCTCTTCAGATTAAACAAAGAAAAACGTGAAGTCATCTGTTTCACGGATTTTATTTGAGAGGCAGGAAGTGTGGGACATGGTCTGGCACAGGCTGTGGTAGCCGAGGAAGGGATGAGGTCAGGACTGAGCAGTTGGCAGTCTGTGTTAGAGGTGTGCTATGGCCATTCCTCATGGGCGTGGGTGATGTGTGTTCCCCTGGGGTTTTAGTTACCCCCTTGGAAATGTTACTTTTCCTTTCATTACTTGCATTAAAAATGGTCATGCCTACTCATCAGCCTGCTTAAAGATACATGGAGTATGTGTAAAGAAATGTGAGGCCTGGCAGTGGGAGAAGATGGATCTTAGCTGGGTGTAGGTGACTGAGAAAAGCCTTGGAGCTCCAGTGCTGTGAGAGGGATCATGCAACCTCTGAAGCAAGCTATGGGGAAGCACCACAGGCTGAAAACCAGTGCTTTTGGCAGAGTTTCAATTGTGTTTTCCCCTTGATCTGAGGAATCAGACTAAAGCTTGTGTTCTCCATGAAGATATCCAGTCTTTGTGTGGAAGCACCAAGCAAAGTTGAAAAATCTTCCCCCAGGGACTTTGCTGCTCTGGCTAATCACTTTGTAGATCACAACTTTGTCTGATTTCAAAAATTACTTTTCTTGGCTTGAGCCACTGAGGTTTTGTGTGTGTATGTGACTCTGCTGTGTTAAACACCTCTAATGATTTTATATTCTTCTTTTGAAGGATTTATATACTGTAACCAAGTCACCTCTCTGTCTTCCTTTTGATAGCCTGAACAGCTGGAACTCCATAGGCCTCTCCTGCAAAGCATTTTCTTGATCTCTCACCTTTTCTTTGTGGCTCTCTCTGCCTCCAACTCAGTTCTTAATCAAAGGCCTGAGAAATAAGCTCCTCTTCTACTGCTTCTCCCCTCCCCTGCAGCACAGTACAAGCACAGGGATTGTACTCGCTCATTTTGCTTCCTCAGATGTGTCTGTAATCTCTTTAATTTTGTGTACACCCAAGTTCTTTTCAAGTTCTTAGTTTTCTAGAAAACAGTCATCTGCGAGGCCTGTGCTTGTTATTCCTACATTTATTGCATTGTGTTTGCTTGAGTTCTGTGTGTTACTGTGCTGGATTTGCTTATGATCAAGTCCTTTTACCCTTTGCGTGCTGGTTTTGGCTGGGGTAGAGTTAATTTTCTCCACAGCAGCTGGTCAGGGGCTGTGTTTTGGATTTGTGCTGAGGACAGTGCTGATAGCACGGGGATGTTTTCCTTACAGCTGAGCAGTGCTTGCACAGCGCCAAGGCCTCTTCTGCTCCTCTCACTGCCCCACCAGCGAGCAGGCTGGGGGTGCACAAGAAGTTGGGAGGGGACACAGGGGGGACAGCTGACCCCAACTGACCAAAGGGACATCCCATACCATGTGATGTCACACTCAGCAGATGAAGCTGGGGAAGAAGGAGGAAGGGGGGATATTTGGAGTGATGGTGTCTGTCTTCCCAAGCACCCGTTACGTGTGATGGAGCCCTGCTTTCCTGGGGATGGCTGGACACCCGCCTGCCGATGGGAAGCAGTGAAGGAATTCCTTGTTTTGCTTTGCTTGTGTGTGTGGCTTTTGCTTTACCTATTAAACTGTCTTTGACTCGACCCACAAGTATTCTCACTTTTTTTCTTCCTAGTGTCTCCCCCATCCCACCAGGGGTGAGTGGGCAAGTGGCTGTGTGAGGCTCAGTTGCTGGCTGTGGTTAAACCAGGACACTTCATCAGTGTCAGTATGATAAACATATATGTGTATGTATCACATGTACAAGTGTATGCATGTGTTACTCACATGTCTGTTTCATAGGAGAGGGAGGAAGAAGCCCACCGTTATGGGCTGTGTACCCAGAACGAAGCCCTGCAGAACCCCACTAGAAACTTGCTCAACTGATCATGTTTCCCCACTATCTCTGTGAGTTTGCCAGTTAGCCAATTTTTAATCCATTTATTGTGTTTCATTCGTGTAGAATAAGAGCTACCTTTTAAGTGGAGTACCCTGCAGCACTATGTCAAGTACTCTACTGAAGTTGTTTCATGATTATCATTAGCAATCAATCCCGCAGTCTCAGAGAATGCAATCAGGTTTGGGAGTCAGTGTCTTTTTTCTGTGTAATCGGGTAGACCAGCCCTCCTTATGTTCCCATCCTTTCCTTCTTTACTGCATCGATTGCCTGTTTTTTGCCATTATCTTGCCTTGTACTGAGGGTTATAATTACTGAGCATTCTCCTCTTCAGTGAGTGTCACTACAATGCTCCAGTCTTCTGGCATATTCCCAGCTTTTTGAAGGGGAATCTCTTCTCAGCATAATCAGAAGAGGTATGAAATTAGATACTACTGCAGCCCCTGAGTCTCATGAGCAGCTTGATGCCAAAGGCCTGGATAGACAAAAAGCAGTCATGACATTGAGACTGTTCTGTCAAATATCCAAGGGTTTGTTGATCCTCATGAATGCTTTGTGTCTCTAAACCTTCATTTGACCTTCACGTTCCTGTAAATTTTATACTCTTTACCTCTGGCAGGACAGATACTGTACAGCAATGTGTTTTGTACAATCCCTAGCATGTATTGAAACTCCTTTTTCATTCTTATGAATGTATTTTAGTCTCTTCACATGGACTGTGAAGATTAACTGAAGGACTGTCTGTATCGTTTTACCAGGCTGTAATCTTTAACTGGGTTGTAAGCAATTAATCTGACTAGGAGCAGATGCAGTTATCAGAGCAAACAGCCATCTGTTCATAGCCTCCCTTTTAGCTGCTGTACAAAGTCGTCTGAAAGATGCAGAGCAGGAGAGAGAATGGGCAGATAAACTGGCCTCTGGAATGATCCCCCAAAGCACCTTATCTTTCTCTCCAGTGAGAAAGGGATATGGATTGAATCCTCAAATTTTCATAATGAATTTCTTTCTGCTTGACCTGATTCTGTGCAGTTGGAGCTGTACCTTTTGCTAACTGGGAAACTTGCATTTTGGTGGTGTGCACTGTTTCTCATTCCCAAACCCTACAGACAAGTGCAGGCAGCCATCTTGGGTCCCACAATGTTGTTAGACATTATCCATAAATATCTGTAAAAGTAATGTGAGAATTTTGGAAGACAGATGATTCTTACATGCAAAACAGTATTTTAAAAAGAGATTTATTTTTTTTTTAATTGGATCAATTGTGTTGCTAAACTTAAGAGATGACATCTGTGCTGAGTCTCCTGAGGTGTGCACCAGTATGATATGTGTGTGAGGGGGTGCCTCCCCTGTCATGGTTTTTAGTGGTGAATTTACTTGTGGGTGTACATCAGAGTCTGGAACGGGAGCTAAAACCTTGCTAACTACAGACAGCAATTTCATTATTGATTGGAATGGAAAGTCACTTAATCATTGGTCTGCATAATGTGCTCGGTGAACAAGCATTGGTAATTTTTGGCTTTTTTGTTTAATTCTGTGATACACTGTGTAACTTTCCCTGGTTCTTATGAAAGGAAGAAGTGTTTTGTACAGCAGGTGCTTTGCAAATTTAAAAGAATAAGCTTGTTCTTCACCTTCCTCTGATTTTCCTGTTATTCCAGTCCTAGGTTTAAGTCCTTCCCTGAAGCACAGACTCAGCAGCCTTGTGGATGCAGGGTTGTGTGGTGATGTCAGACAATTACGTGTGCGTCGGAGCTCTGAAATGCAATATAAGTTATTAAGAGAGGCTCTTGGCTAAAATTGTACCTGCTCGCAATTGGTAGAACTGCAGCTGTTTCCTCTGGTGGTGATATCCCTTTGGTCTTTCACCCATACAGGCCCACTGCTGTCGCTGCTCTGCATGCAGTGTCTGTGGTGATGGTTCTGCTCTGTCACCAGGTACAAAGCTGGTGTGCTCAAAAGTGCCCAGAGATGCCCAATGAAGGGATAAGGGGCAACAGTGGTATGTTGCAACAGTATTTTATTTATTTTTTTAATAATTCTTCTCAGTCATTTGTACTCATTCCTCATAGAATGTTTTGGGTGGGAAGGGACCTTAAAGATCATCCAGTTCCAACCTCCTTGCTATGGGCAGGGACACATCCCACCAGACCAGGTTGCTCACAGCCCCATCCAACCTGGCCTTGAACACTGCCAGGAAGGGGGTGTTCACAACCTCCCTGGGCAACCTGTTCCAGTGTCTTGCCACCCTCACAGGAAAGAATTTCTTCCTAATATCTAATCTAAATCTCCCCTCTTTCAGTTTAAAACCATTTCCTCTTGTCCTGTCACTTCATGCCCTTGTAAAAATTCCCTCTCTAGCTTTCCTGTAAGCCCCTTCAGGTACTGAAAGGCTGCTATGAGGTCTACCCAGAGCCTTCTCTTCTCCAGGCTGAACAACCCCAAGTCTCTCAGCCTGTCTTCATAGGAGAGGTGCTTCAGCCCTCTGATTGTCTTCATGGCCCTCCTCTGGACTCACTCCAACAGCTCCATGTCCTCCTTATGCTGGGGACTCCAGAACTGGACACAGTACTCCAGGTGGGGTCTCACTCATACCAAAGTTCATTCTGGCTGTGTAAGATAGAAGTCAATTTTTCACCACAAGGTGATTCAGAATTGTCCTTATTTTTCTCCCTGAAATTTACCCTTTTTTTTTCAGATGCCTCAACTTCGTGGCTCCATCTCAGAAGTCACTGAGATTCCCAAAGCAGCTGGATTCTTGTCTACTTTACCAGGTGTGGGGTGAGGTCTTACTCTGGAATACAAGATCTAGAGCATAAGGAATTAACAAGTTATTAAAGAGGTGATTTGAACTCATGGGCTTGTTCTTCACTAAGGTGAATCTCCCATTTACTTCAACTTACAGTAGTTCAAGATCCAAATAGTAAATGTTTCTTTAAGGTAGTAAAGCAACAGCTCTCTTTCTGTCTTCCTTACTGGGAGTTGGTGGCTTAGGTAATTGTGTTCGTTGCTATTTGGAGCATAATCAACAAACATTCATTCTCTGTACAGCCAGCATATAAAATTTGCAAGAGCTGCACACAGTGCATACTCAATCAATGTAAATCATTTAGCAGCCCACATAATGGACGTCTGGCTATTGGACTAAAAATCCACTGGGTAATACAGGCAGATGAGTAATGAACGAGTTTTCTAGTTATATATAAAATTATATCCACAAGAGACGGAAAGCTGAACAGACTTTAGCTTTCCAGACACTAGAAGAGGAGAAAAAAATGCTGTTGTAGTGTTTTCATGTATTCTGAATATGTTTATTCAGTGCCAAGATGGTATTTTGCTGCACTTAGTAATAATTACTGACAAAGCCCAGTTCTACTCATTTGAGGGCCTGGGAGATTCTTTTCTGTTCACCAAGGGCTCGTGGTGGTGGTGAGGGTGTAAAAACAGATCTGTCTTGAAAGTAAGTTTGGACTTTGCACCAGGATTTAATAGCTGCAGAATCCTCCATGCCTGAATCGGAAGCTAGGAAATCTTCTCTGTGCTTGAGGACCGGTGTGCAGTTGTTGTGGAAGTCAGAGCCTCAGCTAATAATTCAGCAGACATTTCCTGGGATTAAACTATCAGAGTATGGTCCTCATTTAGACCACTGGCTTCAGAGCAGGAGTGTGCTGGCCGAGTATCAGCAGCTGCAAGGGATGCAGATGATGAGGTTTCTCCTTGCTAGGGGATGTCAAATCCCTAAACAGTTTCCCTCAAGTATGTATTTGTCAGTCAGCAAATGCTGTTAGTAGCGAAGCATATAATTGAGCTCAGTTTCTTTCCTTTCTTGAATGGCTCCTGTATAACCGGAGAGGAAACATTGCCCCTTTCCATTGCATACCCTCCTCTTGATTTCAGTGTCACAGTGTTATGAGTCAGCAGGGGAAATAAAATGTCTTACAACTTCCGATTTTAAATGAGAACTTTTTTAGCCTCTCAAGACAAGAACTCTTCTTGCTATTAATTACCTTACCTGGACTTTGCCTAGATTATCACAAAATTTTCTGCTCTTGATGCAGTCTTTCCATCCACTCTCTCATGCTTGTTCGTGTACCCATGTCACAGAGGAAATGGATAGGTCTCTGTGAGTATGACCTTTAGCTGGTTTGTTGCAGAGAAAAGAATGCCATGGGTCAAACTCATTGGTTCTTATATTGGTCTGGCTAGTCTTATTAAGCAGGATTTGCCCCCACAGTTCCTAAAGCAATAGTGGTTAATTTTGGTATGAAATTTCAGTTACAGGTATGTTTTGGTTTACTTCTGGGGGCACTGTGGTAACTTTTAAGCAAAAAGCACTCATCTGAGGTTTTGAGTTATCCTTGAAGAGCCTGGGAAACTCTCTACGTTATGTTAAACTAAGAGGGTCCCTTGAGTTTTAAAATGTACTGATACTCTGCATATTGTTTTCAGTTCAGGATCTCCAAGTGCTCCATAATGATAGAATGTTAGTGGGCAATACCTGCTGTGTTGGGAGAGGAGTCCTGTTCCCACAGAAAAATGCAGTCATTTTTAGTGCTGCCACAAAAGAGCAAAGCACTTTACAAAGATCTGATCTTCCCAGACTGACAGCTCTGAGTAAGATAAAAAGGATACCAGTTGCTCATGGATGTAAAAGGAGGAGGAGGAATAAGAGAACATGGATTATAGATCAAAGCTGTAACATTTTGTAAATGATAATGTGAAAACCTCCTCTAGGTCATAGATCCTTTTCATCTCTCCTTCCTGACTGGTAGAGGGGGCTCTCTACGCATGCTTCTGTTTCTCGCTTTCTCCCCCCTCCCTTCTCTTGTACATAGAAACCCATGTCACAGGTCAGGGTGATGTGAGCTAGCTGCCTAGCTGCTGTACAGAATTGGGAAAATAGAGCCCTGCCTGAAAGGGCTGATGAGTGGTTTGTGTGAATCTCACTAAATGCAGCTTCTAGTTCAGTTGTTCTTCAGTGCTAACGGAAATAATTTCTCATTTACATGGACAGAATCGAGACGACAATCAGACTCAGAGTTGCCCTTTGAAAACACGTAGGGTTTGTCCCTAGGACATGATGTACACCTTAGCTGCTAAGAAAAGTAATCCTGGGCTGTTCCTGGGTACTGACCTAGGCTGGTTGTGGAAGCAGTTCATACTGAGGTGACTGATATCTCTGCCCTGTCTTGCATTGTGCCACAGCTTCAAAGTGCTGGGCAACAACAAACCTGGAAGTCTTTAGGGAGCTAGTGAAATTAAACAAAGGACCCTAAAAATGGAGAAAAAAGTCTCAGATAAGGCAATTGATGAGATTAACGAGCTCACCATGTTTCTTCGTTCTCTTCTTGGGCATGGAAAAAAGAAAAGACAGACTTCATTCCAGAAGAGAGTCAGTCTCCAGTGAGACAAATTAATTCTCCCCAAACTTTGCTGGTGACAGAAGGCAGGGAAGCATTATTGATTAACCATTGTGCAGATATTTACAGAGCTGTTAAGATTTATGTGTGAAGACTGTTCATCCCTGAAGATGCAGTGGTTTTTGTAAGGAGGAAACTGACAGGTTGGTGGGAGATAACCTTCTCAATTTCTCTTCCTGACTGTATAAGCTGGCTTCAGACCTAAGGGTAAACTACAAATTACTTGGCTGCATTTCTTGGGTAGTACAGTACTTGGTGCAATAGACTAGGCCATTTTTTCTATATTACTTTTTTTGCTAGAAATAACGTTCCTAAGTATATGACTGGACTGATACAGTAAGAGAAAATCATCATGTACAATAAATATGACATGAGTCCTGGGACATACCATCTAAATGTTCACATTTAAATATTTTGGTGTTGAGCAGTTAAAATGTTCATGTTGATTAATTTGATGTTTTGTGACTATGTGTTTTGAGATTTCTGGTAGCACTGTGAGGAACTCTGGTATCTAAAGATACAAATAGTCAGCATGAGCTTCCAAGTATCAGGCACTACAGCTAAGGGATGTTTATGGCTTTCCTCCTCTGAAGGCAACAAAGGCTTTGAAGGAACAATTTGTATGGAGCCTTCAAATAAAAGATAATAGAGTAAAAGGCTGGTTTACTTTCTGTGAAGGGAGGGGGGGAAGGGAAGAAGAGTGCTGTATTTTTAGGACACTAGAGAGAGATAAAGTTGATAAGGTTTCAGTGTTTTAAATTAGTCTGGTGCTAAATATGTACCAGCTAAGTAAAGGAAAAATACTGTCTGCACTGGAGAAGAAAACTAAGCAGCTCTTTAAATTTAAAACTTTAGTGAATTTCTACAAAGTAGTTACCTTATGTACCTACTAAATTGCTTTAATTCTTGACAGATAATGTTGTACTAGAGAAAATAAAGTGGGATTATAATGGGGTTTAGAAGCTATATACTTCGTGGGAAACCAGACTTTTAGGATAAATTTTTCCACTTGACTTAACCTGTTAACCTGTGGGGCTCCTGTCATTAGAGACTGCGATAGGCTGGACTCCTTCACTGAGTTGACATCTTGTTTCACTTGAATTGCGTCCTGCTCTTGTACCTTCCTGTGCTAAGCTATCCTATAGCTGTTTATTTCCAGGCCTTTCCCATCCTTAGACAAAAGCAGGCTTGTGAAGTTGACCAAAAGTGGAGAGAATACTTCTTGATGTTATGCCATTACCCCAGTTTTAATGACACATGGCCATCTTGAGACATTTTGTCATCTTTGTACTGCTTTTTAAAGTCACTACTTAACCAAGGTAAGCCAATATATTAATTGAGTAGATGTTCTGATGCCTAGATCAGCTCCCACGATTCATAAATTATCAGAAGACAGGTCCAAATCTGTCTGAAAAAGTCACTGAGACAGTGAAGATGAAGCACAATATAATATTACACAGTACAAGCCAGAGCCAGGTGAGGTGCAGAGAGTTAGGCAAGGCTCTTACATCAGCAGTGAAACTGCCCACAGTGCAAGTGAGAGGACTCGCTGAGAGAGCAGCAGTATGCAAATGCTTTCTTCTTGCCCACAGTTTTCAACTTCTTACTCAGGTCTTGCTGTTTTGTTTTTTCTAGGACACTTATTTAAAAGAGGAAAAAAGTTTGACCTACCTTTGGGGGGCTCTTTAGCCTTTTTTTGACTGCTTGTGAGTGGTGTTTCTATGCAGATTTCATATAACGGCACACTGGTTGCACACCTTGTGCAGCTGATGCAGTGCAGCCAACTCTACCTACTTTCAGGCCAACTTTGTCTGTTCAAATTAACCAGGGAATGGACTGCTAAGTGGAGATTTTTTACTGTGTGAGGAGCAGCGGGTTGCATTTTGGTCTTTATAACATGTTCTGTTAAATTTGAAGGTGGGAGTGGAAGTGGAAAAAATATGGTAGAGGGCTCAGCAATGATTTTTATCTGTTGTGGGATTCATACAGGCAGAGAGCTTGGGTTGTATGGATCAGACTGAAGGCCTAGATAACTTCTGGCCTTTCTTACAGGCTGTGTTTCCCTCTTATTTTTTCTGTTTCAGTCTCTCTTACTTATTTTGCTTATTGCCAGCTAGCAATTCTCATTTGTTATATAATCTGAATGCACATTGTCTGAACCAAGATCTACATCTTGACTTGTTTTTGAGGTATCTGGTGCATTAAGTAATTAACAATTAAACTGACAGCTCAGATAATTCCCCCTGGCATAAAGACATAATACAAATGTCTTTGTAGCTCTTATTTCAAAAGCAATGTTGTCTTAAGCTACAATAGGGAGTAGATATCATTTAGGATATCTCTTTCCTCTATTAGGTATATAGGATTATGCATTAAGACAGAATTAATCCCTCGTTGCAAAACACACAGGGTCAGCATTTGGCACAATTTGGCTCTTAAAAAAGGTTTCAGACATTGTGAGCTCCATCAAAGAACAGCAGATTCCTGGCAGAACCTTCTTCTGTTTGTTTCTGAGAGTGAAACAGTTAATAAATTGGTCATGCATCATTGCTGGATTAGCAATCACACCCCCAAATGCTAATAACTGCTCTCACTCTTTCTCCCGAAGATTACCCTTAAATCCTCTCAAAGGATGACATGCCTTTTGCCTTGCCTGGCATTAGCACCCTAGTGACCTACAGCCAAAGTCAATAGTCAGTAAACTAACTCTGACATGGTGGAAGAACACTGTGCCTTAACCAGACCCACTGTTTCTTAAGATGGTTTTAGTTTCTCCTGTCAGTGCTTTCCCTTTTTTTTTTTTAAAAAAAAAAACAAACTTTGTTTTGGTGTGGGCTTTTTCCGACCTTAGCCAGTCTGGCCACATAAACTGAAGCTGAAGAGAAGGAAGTTTGCTCTAATGAATCACCCAAGACTCTGTTGCAGGGTCACACAGGCTGGGGGAGTTTTGCAAGGCTGAAGTCTGCAGAGCAACTCAAACCAAGAAAATGAGAAGGTAGGTACTTAACAATTATTTCTTTCTTGTTAATAGGGCAGATGAGTTTATTTACCTCTTGTCTGCAGCTGAACGTGGTCTGTAAAACTCCCTGCTCCTCCTCTTAGTCTGAAGGCAGAGAAACAGCACTGGAGACAGGTCATAAATTGATGAGAGAATTCATGGTCTGTGAGCAGTTTCAAAAGAGAGTTACTTGAAGTTGGATGTTGGGCATGTAAAATATTTAAAACACTTTCCTTGATTTTGTAATGCTCACCAATGAAATGGCTTGGCTCAGCAAGGACTCTTTATCTTATAACTACTTTGTGTTTATTTTCAAGTCATTTGTTGGTTATCACTGGGATTCATTTACAAAAACACAGGAGTATTTTATATGCGGAAAACACACAAAAAGTGTAAAATTACACTGATGTTATCACGTGTTTCATGTTTAAGGAGCAGCTATTTTAAAAATAATTGGGTTAGACACCTACAAGATACATATACAGTGAAATATTTTCAATAGTATTTTATATTCTTATAGTTTCATTATGTTTTACTGCATGGAAAATTCACATCAATGTATCTGTTAAATATTTTGCTCACAGCCTTAAAATTTTTTTGCTAGTCTGTTATTAGATTTAAGGGACCGTCTGGAGATTTTAAATTGTCTTAGCACACAGACAAATATAACTGAAAGGTATAAACAATGTTTAAACTTGATCTTGAACACATAACCAGTGATGCATGGTTGTGCAAGTACCTTTTTCAAGTGCTTCCCAGTAAATATGCAACCACAGTGTGTTTGCAGAGATGTACTTTCTGATATGATCAGCACGGTTATCTTCTGGAGTGAACTGTTAGATAAATAAATGATCTAGCATTTAGATCCAGACTCACTGTGTCTGGCTCTAAATAAGGTGTCACACTGTTTCATTCAAAACTATTATTTCTTTGAATCACAGAATGAAATCTTCACTGAAATTTTAGTATATAATGTTTATTTTCTATTTTCTAAAGGCTGCAAGTGAAAGTGGTGGAGGGGGAGTGCAGGTGGGGCGAAAGTGAGGGAGCAAAGACCAGTGGATCTGGACAGAGAAGAGAAGTTAAAAGTTTGGGCATAGAATTGAAAAGTAAGAGAAAAAATTATTTGGGTTGAATGGAAAAACTATGTGTAGAGAGCAAAAATGTAAGAAAACAAAATCTGGGAGGCATCCAGGTTGAAACCAACCATCAGTTTGTACCAAGTAGTCCTTTGAATGAAGACCTAAATGGGCCAACTCACTACCATTTGGTCCTCCACCCTCACCTAATACTTACTTCTCTGTGAACACTCACAGCTCACAGACCACTTCTGTCTAAATGTAAAAGAACAGGCACTTAAAATTTAATGGAAAACTTAGGTTACGGGTTGATCATTATCAATGAAGTATTTCAGTGGCTTTCAAACCATCTCTTCCTGTTTCTGTTTTTCAAAATATGATTTCTTGGCTGCTTAAAACTCTGCTTCTTGGTGTGTTCACTGACAGACCTCCTGCCTAGCTGTGACTATTGGTCTCCCAACAGACCATGCACATCCCCCACCACTGTCATGCCAAGCAAAAAGCATGGCATAGGAACCACAGGGCCCTCATGATGTTTCTGCAATGCTGGGTTGTGTTCTTGCAGCCTCAGATCGCTTGCTGTCTGACAGTTCATTTATTCTCTTTGGGTTTCAGCTTCTTCTTCACTGTGAGAGTGACAGAGCACTGGAACAGGCTGCCCAGGGAGGTTGTGGAGTCTCCTTCACTGGAGACATTCAAACCCCGCCTGGATGCGTTCCTGTGTGATGGACTCTAGATGACCCTGCTCTGGCAGGGGGGGTGGACTAGATGATCTTTCGAGGTCCCTTCCAACCCCTTAGATTCTGTGATTCTGTGTGATTCTGTTCAAATGTGGTTAATAAAATCTTGCTTGCTATATAAAAAATGTGAAAGAAAAGCAGTACAAGGGCAGATACGAATATATAGGTTGTTTCAAAAAATGGACCCAATTTCAATTGAAGATTCATTTCAAATGGGTTCATCTTTTTGAAACACCCTGTATAGCAGCTACTTGGGAAATGGTGTAACTATTTTAGACAAAACAAGCTTAAGAAAATGGAAAGACCTTAAGACTTTACCCTGATATTATACAGTCCTTCTCTAAAGCTATGTAACTCTGTAGTGTTGAGGGCCTTTGAATTTTTTCTTTTCCAAAAGCTTAACACTTCTTGGCTTATTTTAAAACAAAAGGGGAATCACAATATTTTTTTTTGGTAACATACCAGTACCTTACACTTGTCTTTTTAAAAAGGAAGAAATTAGGTGTGCTGTGTAAGCATTTGCACCTTGACTTTTAATATGACATGCAAACCTATTGTGATGTAAGGAAAGGTTTTTCAGAAAATAGTGGACTCTAAGCCCTGTGACCACTGGGAAAATCTGAATTCAGTTCCTGCTTTGCCACAGCTTTATTAATTTATTTGTTTATTTATTTATTTATCACCTTGGGCAAGGTGTTTTGTCAATAAGGCCTCTCAAGACCTAGGCTACTTCTCTACACAGAGACATGCCAGTGATGAGGGACAGTGAGCTGCTTCAGCATTGCTCTGATGGGAACCATCTGAGTACCTACAATACTCATGCCCCTTCCTTGCAGCAGGCCCAGTGTTGTGGGTTGATCTCCAAGCTAGTATTCAATGGGCAACAGGAAATCAAGTGTCCACAAAGAACCAAATGTGAAATGCTGAACCGTATTGCCAAGCTGGAGAAAGATGCAATGCTTCCATCTTGTGATGTGTAGTGTGTACTCCATTGTTTCTTCCTCAGCACAGCCTCAGGACACTAGGATCTTGAGCCATGACTGGGTTTTAGAGGTGCTGCAGAAATACAAACACTACTGCTACCACTAACCAACTTGATTTTGTTTTAATAGCAGTCGCCTTCAAAACCACAAGTGCAAGTTAATTTCACAAGGCAGGGCAATGTGGAATTACAATAATTAGGCCAGGACAGGAGTCTCAGTCCAGAAAAACAGCTTTAAGCGTAACTGTGCTGGAGAAAGTGCAGTCCACCTCATTAGGACCAAATGTTCAGATCACAGCCAGCTCCTGAACTGTCTTTTTAAAACTGTCTCTCCTACTGGATACTGTTGTCTGAAGAGCTGCACAGCCTCTGCTTGATATCATCTTGTTTTCCTCTCCTTCCCAGCCAAGCTGAGACCAGCAGCTCCCACCTAATTGTGACTATGTCCTCTGCACCTGCCCTGGCCTGGGAAGTCAGAGACTGTAAACCTTCAGTGCTCTTGAGAAAATTTCCCATGTAATGTGTGCTTGCATGCTGTCTTGTTTGGTTAAACATGAGTAGAGGAAAACATGTATGCCTCTCTTTGGGGTTAGTTGTTACAGTTTATTTATGGCGCCTTCTAGTTCTTGAAACTCTCTGGGACTAATGGGTATCTTACATTCAAAAAATATTTATCTCTATCTGCAGAAGCTGATTTTTCAGTTTTTCTCCTTCACCTGTTAAGAGTACTGACCAGACAGCTTTGCTCTGCCAGCTGAGAGACCTACTGGATTTTACACCTGCTGCTCCTTCTCCTGTTTAGAAGCTAGTCTGAATATGCCTGCTGTCACACTGCCATAACCAATGACTCCTCACAGGGCTAAGGTTAAGCTTTTGAAGCAAATAAAATTTGTAGTCATCCAAGTTACATTAGTCAGAATGGAAATTTTTGACTGCAAATGCTCTGAAGATCAATACAGGATTAGTATTGATGAAATACTGGAGAGCAGCATGGCGGAGAGGGACCTGGGGGTCCTGGTTGATGGCAAACTGAATATGAGCCAGCAGTGTGCCCTGGCAGACAGGAGAACCAACCATGTCCTGGGGTGCATTAAACATAGTGTTGCCAGCCGGTCAAGGGAGGGGATTGTCCCGCTCTACTCTGCACTGGTGCAGCCTCACCTTGAGCACTGTGTGCAGTTTTGGACACCACAATATAAAAAAGGCATCAAGTTATTGGAGAACATCCAAAGGAGGGCCATGAGGATGGTGAAGGGTCTGGAGGGGATGTCTTATGAGGAGTGGCTGAGGTCACTTGGATTATTCAGCCTGGAGAAGAGGAGGCTGAGGGCTGACCTCATTGCAGTCTATGGCTTCNAGGTTTAGGTTAGATATCAGGAAAAGGTTTTTTACCCAGAGGGTGACTGAGCACTGGAACAGGCTCCCCAGGGCAGTGGGCACAGCACCAAGTCTGACTGAGTTCAAGAAGCATTTGGAAAATGCTCTCGGGCACGTGGTGTGACTCTTGGGGTGTTCTACACAGGGACAGGAGTTGGACTTGATGATCCTGGAGGGTCCCTTCCAACTCAGCACATTCTATGATTCTATGAAATGTAATCTGTGATTTCTTAAATCTTCTAAGAGTGGTTGAATCCACAGTAACATCTTCTTAGGCTCAAACAGCTGTGAGACAGCAATTCTTCAGCTTTAATGGGAGTAAATTGTCACTGGGGCAGGACAGTGATATCCCCTTTCCTGCTAACTTCTAAGAAATGGGTACTACCCAGCTGTTCACAGCCTGTAGGCTCCAGAAACAATTTATTGGTTTGATAGTAATGGGAGCAGAGGAAAGTGATATAAGGCTGAAGAGGAAAAAGGCCAATAGAAAAAGAGAGGGAAAGACTTGACAACTGCATGAAGATAAGGAAGGATGCTGGAGGGAAAGAAGTAAGCAAGATGGATGTATTCCTTACAAAACGGGATAGATGGAATTAAAGAAAACCTAGGAAAGTAATAGGAAATACAAAACATGGTCATATGTAGTAAATATGAGCATAAAAGAGAGAGGGCCTGAAAGAAAAAAAAAAGAGAGCAAAAAAGAGAATATATAATGAGAGAGGTCTTGCTGAGCTGACAGAAGAATGCCCCTGGAGGAGAAAAATGCAAAACTATAAAGAATTTAGTATTATGACAAGCCTGAGGTAAAACACAAGCCCTAGCAACAAGGGAAATGAAGCCCTCTGGAAGAGGGAGAAAGTAGGTTTTCAAATAGAATATAAACTACACACATTTAGAATTAATTCGTATTCTATTGAAAGTTGGTTGATAAGATTTTATGCTAAAATACTTACATTTTATTTTCCTAGGTAGAAAAATCACTGACATTTTTAAAGTACTGTAATTTTTAAATAACCTTTCCTAGAAAAGGTCTCACGTTTTCATAGTCACCACTGGATGGTATGGTGAATGAACCAGAGAGCCTGCCACCTAAGGTCTAGTTTCCTCGATATGGGTATGCCTGCAGTGTGACACAGAAGAGAGGTGCCCCAGATAGCTTAAGGCAGGCTGAACGTAGTTATTATCACACTGTAGTTGAAGCAGCACAAGCCTCAGTGAGACCTGCCTGTGTCTGAGTCTAATATTTCTGAGCTGAAACCTATGCTGTTGCCATTGTTCTTCTTTCATGTGTACATCAGTGGCAGTCAGGTGTGGGACTGTAATGCAGCTGTGTCAGAATCGAACTTCACAGATGCAAGAATGATGTAAACATTTACAAAAATGGACTAATCAACACATTCAATGTTCTATGTATTTGCAGCTGCTTTTTTGCCTGCTGGCACAGCTTTGTGTCTCACCAGTCCTGGCTACTGCTAGGAAATACATGCCAAAAGAAAACACCCCATTTTAGCAGGCTGACTAATGAGAGAAACCTGAGCTCCTGAAAGGCTTCATTCACTTTAAGTGGAAAACATAATCTGGGTACTCTTTATTCTCGCTCCTGCCAGTAAAAATTCAGTCAGATGATCGTCTTATCCTCCAGGACAGTGAAGGTTATAAAAAGGATGTTTTTGGAAATGGTTTCCTCTGTCTCTGGCTGAAGAATGACATTTCTTGTAGAAGAGTCACAAAAGATTAATCCTCAGGTAGCTCAAACCTCTTAGTGTAATTGATTATAAAAATATCTGTTCAGAACAAGACTTGGAATATAAGTTTATATTAATCCAAGTAAAAGAGGTAAAGCTCCAGTCTAATCCTTCATGAATATAGTAAATTGCATGTGTTTGCTTTACCTTTTTGAAGTACCTTTTTCTTAGAATATCTTATACCAAACTCTGTAGTGCATCTACTTTGTGCAAAGCAGTTTACATATGTGCCAGTGGAGAACTTCCACTGTTATTCTGAGTTCTTTATCTTCTCAGTTGTAGAGGTTGATCAGAGTGCTAACTGATTGTTGATTGATAGAGCAGCCCCACTGATCATTACACTCAGGTGTTAATTGTTTGGTAATAATAAAGGTTAACTACTTAACAAGACTAAGGACCTTAAAAGGCAGGGCTGGGGGCACCAGGGTACCTCAGTGCCTGAGCACCAGAGGAGAGAGCAGGACGTACTCTGTGTGGTGGACATGGATAACTGCTAAACCTACAACACCAGCAAGAACATCAAGTGCTGGAAGGGCGGCCGGCTCTGCACACCCAGTGCTCCGGGGCAGCTTGCTGCTAGATTGAGGTTACATCGCCTGGATCCCCGACACTCAGTATGTGTTAATTCTTGTATTCTTACTCAAAACCTTTATCTTTGTTCTTGAAAGCAGAAAACCATCACCCTGTGTCCTCTTACCTTGATTATAAATGTTGATTTTTGAAACCCATACGAAGAAAACAAAAGTGCTAGAGAGCAAATCAGAAATTATTAGGTGATTGAAAGAATAGATATACACGGTGACAAAGAATGCAGGCAAAATAAAATCCATCAGTTGAAAATGGTAAATTTTCTAGGCCTAAAATACTTCTGGAAAGTTAGAGGGAGAGGAGTACAACAAAAGCAACTTTTATTTCTTTCAGGTCTTTGGAAAATTTTATTACTAGCTTTAAGGGTCATTGCTGCAAGTTCAACCAAATTAGAGAAAGTGTTACTTGTTCCTATTTCTAACAAACCACATTTGATGGGACTCTGGAGTACTGTCCTCATAATAATTCCCTTTTGTATTATTCTTGCTGTATTTCTACACAATAGCTCTTCAGTGTATTGTCATGCCAACATATGACTTTCTGTTGAGAAGTTTTCCACATACAAATAATTCTTGCTACTTCTGTTGAACAAACAAGGCATGTGGTATAGCTTGTTTCATTTACTCGTATTTACACTTGCTCTGAAGGAGAAACATCTTTGAGAGTTATGGAGTTTGCCTCTACTGCTGACTTTCTGTGTGACTGTGGTCTTAAGAGGCATGGGACTATGTATTCAAAAGTGATCTTCAGATCTGGGTATTGGCTTCAAGTGTTAATCTTCAGGCTCTGGTAACATTTTCAGAAATGCTAAATGCCTGCTGTGATGACAAGATTGTTCAGGGTGTTGGATTGACACCACTACCTGTAATACTCAGTCTTTTTAATAGCTTAAGCCTGGAACAAAAATATTAGGGTGCCCAAAGAAGATGATGATTTGGACAAAAAAAAAAAGTCTTATTTCTGTAGTGCCTCAGTTGCCTTCAGTAGTGAAGCAGAGCCAATTCTTATCAGCCACCATTGTAAACTCCTTTAAAATGGGTGAATTAAAGTCTCTGAATGGGTGGTTTGTCTCGAGCCTGATACTAGCTGATGTTCATATTGTGAGACTCCTACTACTAAAAGCAGCTTTAACACATGCTCTCCTGGAAGCCCATGATCAGTAACCTTACCCAAAGCTTTGTTGTAGTCAGATACTCATCCTGCTGTGAATGCCATAGACATTGTCAGTAAGGGGACTGCTCATGAACTGTTTTATTTTTATACATGTTATCTGACAGGACTGGGAGCACAGAGCTCTAGGTCTTGGGCTGGAGTAACAGTAGCAAGCTTTATTTTATGTTAGTGTGCTGTCATTTTTGCCTAGGTCTGATAAATAAAGTTCACCCTCAGTGCTTTGGAGGTCTAGAGAGCCTTAGCAGATTGAGCTAGATCAGCTGTGTCAGACAACTGACGCACTCTAAGTTCAAGTGCTGTCTGTGCCCTCCTTTTTGAGAGCACATTACCCATTGTCGTGTGTAGCTCTTGATATTTATTCTGGTGTATTGTTAGAGTTTCCATTGTCCTTCTGTGAGATTATTGTGCACTCTGCACTCATAGCTACAGAAAAGCTTGCAATATTAGGAGAGATGGGTCATGAGCATCTTCCTTTGTTATTTAAACTCATGCCAATCCCTCCTGATGACATGTGCCATAGCTCAGTTATGTCAGCTAAAAATGCTCATTTCTAGATAAATATCAGACAGTTGCAGTATCTGCAAAGCCTGTTGTTATGGCAGTGGAGTGCTGCAAGAAAAATAGTTTCCCTATAGCCAGGTCCTAATAATTAAATGCTCTTTTTCGGTTAGGAACAAGAGCTCAAAATGTGTGTAGTTTCACTAGAGGGAAAGCCAGCAGGAGCTCCACAGTACTGAAGTTAAGATGCTCTTACAGTTTGCTTGGAAGGCAAGCAGCAGGAGTCTGGACATTTGCAGTAGGCTAAACTGGAGGTACCTTAACACAGATTATGATCTCCCTCTCCCCCCTCATCAGAAAGGAATATGGGTGCAGCCTCCATATTGCATATTAGCTGAAGGTGGGAGGAAAGCCTATTTCTCAGTATTTTTCCTGCAGGCCATTGGCATGGATCTGCTGCTGTCTTTTCAGACACTGTTGCGGTGGAAAATAGTGGTGAAGGCTGGCAAGATAGCAGAAAAGGGAACTCTTGTAAGTATAAAAACAATTAAATAATTTTAATTCAACATTCTTGAAGACTGTGGTGACTCTGCTGTTTGCCAGTCTTTAATTTCTGTACTATGGTGGAACATAGACATGTTTGCAAATCCCAAAAGATTAGTCATGGAAATCCATTCTCCCTTGTTAGCGATCGATTATTTTCCATGGAAGTTTCAGCTGCCCACTCAGCAAAAGAGGCAATGTTTGAAAAGCATACACATAATTCAAATAGTCAATAGCGGGTATGTTCATGAGCAACCAGCATCTGCTAAAAGGGCCACTAAATTGTTTGACAAAAGCATACAGGGACAAAACGTGTTCCTCAACAGTGAGAAATATTTGTAAATGATTGTGAATTAGAGGAGGTCAAAATTAGTGTCAGGTGGCAAGTATTATTCAGCCTGCTCCATCACTCACATTTAAAATCTCGAAGAAGCTAAATTCCCGGAAGTGTAGAAAATAGTCTGCCTGTAGGGGACATATCCGATACAAAGATAATGCCTCTTTTTAGTCAACCTTATATAGGCATGCTGTGAAGATTCAGTCCAACCAACATAAAAAAAATACAAAGTAATTTTCTGCTGTTGTGCAGTTTGTCCATTTGCTTACAAATGTCCATCACTATAAAGACGGGAGCATCAAAAGCAAAGCTCATTGTTTTGTAGAGAAATCTGCAGGGAAAAATATTAAAGCTATTTCACTATGGTTACAACAAGGTGCTTCACATCAGTTTGATGTTGAATCACTGTAATGTTGTTTCAGCAATGTCAAAGTGGTAAAAGCAAGACTTTTCTAACAAAGCAAATTAACAAAGCAAATGTGAGAAATTAAAGGCCAAGTATGGTACTGGAAAAGGACATGTCATGTGCAGGAGGAGGCAGAAGATGAAATCTCTGATGGACCCCTTTGGGGCTCTTCAGACATCTGAAATCATAGAGCTGAGAATGTGTAAGAGATCACTCTGTAGTGAGGTGATTCTCACCCTAATTATAAACAGTTTGATCCATAGGGATGTGTGGTCATCCCTTTGTTGATTGAAGCCCTAGTGCTTCTATTGATTACTGAATAGAAAGCTTTCTGTGATGCTATGGCTTTTGTAATTTGTTCAGGTATTTTACAGAGACTGTGGAAGTGATATGTAAATAGGATATAATAAATACATAGATCTTGGGAGCTACAGTGCTTTTGCTATACTGGATGTTTAGCACTGTGTAAGCACAGTATAAAAATCTACATAACACAGACAGGGCTGTTCTGTTTCTTCTCTGAATGTTTCGTTGCTTGGCTAAGTTAATTGTACACAAGCACAGCATGATGTTCCTTAGCTGCTTCCTTTCAAGCTGAGGGAAAACACTTGATAAAGGACAGAAAGACTGGTTTGCAGCAGATCAGTCAAAGCAAATCCCATTTTAATTGGAAAATGTGAAGGCATTTCTTCTTATTTAGTCATCTTGCCAGCCAAATTTGTGCTTTAAGTCCAGCCATTTCAGCACAATTATTTTTTTTGTGTGTGTATGTTTAGAAATGGAAAAGTTTGTTTATTTTTCATACTGAAAAGTTACTAAACTGCTTTTGCTTAGATTTAGTGTTTGTATTTTTAAAGACTGGTTGGAAATTACCAGCTTGAAATGTGAGTTTCAAAGATCTTCACAACTGATACTGTGGTATTGTCAGTAGATAAGGAGAGACAAAAGGAACTTTCAAACGAATGTTTATTCATTTTGCTTCTTAGTTGATTAAATTGTTACCTTTGAGTGTTAGTTACCTACAAGAAGGACTCTTTCCACAAGGACTTTTTCCATAAGAACTCTTTGCTGGCTTTTTGGACATCCAGGCTGTTGTTCCAGGATAGTATTGTCAGTAGCTTCCAGTGGCTCATTTGTCTTTGTTTACTGAAAGCAACCTTACTCTCATTTGTGCTAGTGTGAATGACTTCAAACCTAGATTTGTGAAATGGCCCATTTAAAATGAAATAAAATATGTTCACACTTTAGTAGGGCCAACCCATTTTGCAGGTCTGTTTTGGAGTGCAGTCACACAAGTAGTTGGACTGTGCAGGGTAGTAACTTCCACCAGGGGTTTGTGGCTGTTAGGAGCAGAGCTAGGAACCTGTGACAGTGAATCTTCTGTTGAAGCAACAATGACAAGGAACAACAGCCTGAAAATACAGATTCTCTTTAGAATTAGAGTGTTCTTGTCATTTCTGCAGACTCCTCTGAGTATTTTCTCCAATGAAGGAGCTAGTCCCTGTCTTACATACTTCCAGTTTTGCTAGAAGTGTTTTTTACATGCCCTACATGTCATGAAAGTGTTGAGCAGGTTATACCTAAACTTGGAAGAAAGGATACATAAATAGATGGGTTTTATTCTTTTAGCATCTGATCCAAAGGCCTTTTAAAGGTAGTAGACAGTCATGACTGACTTCAGTGAACACTGAATCGAGCCTTAAACTAGTAACTCCTGCTCAGCGATACAGTCATTGAAAGACTCTAATCAAGTGGATAGAAACACTTTTGCAAAGGATTCCAGTCATCATATAGCTCAGCCTGGTTCCTCACCCTGGGTCCCTCAGCAGCATGACTGCTTTCATCTCTTTGCTTAGCTTTGCGACAGCCTCAAGCATCGTAAAATCCCTCAACCCTCATGGCCTTTGTTGTATATAAGCGTGTTCTTTGACAAACTGCCTGGAACAGACATACTTCAGCTAGCATTGAACTCTATCTAAATAGGAATGTTTTGTGGTTCTGTTGTTGCTGCTGTTCTTGTTTTGTGTGGGAGGATGATAGGTTTTCTTGATTTAAGATGTTTCTGCAATTTTAGAGACTTTTTCGTGGTGCGTTTGGTGTTTGAAAGCAGATGGATTCTTTTATCTCTAAACTTTCCAAATGGAATTTATTCTACAAACCCTTTGGCATTTTCCAGAATATGCTGCCAACCCTGACTTTTTAAAATAAATCCATAGCTTCTTTTTCTTGTGCTGTCATTTTGCTTTCCAGGTATTTTTGATATAGAATTAAAGCTTGAAAACATATGCATAAAGTAGGCATGTTTTTAAAAGAAGTCTGAGTTTTTGAAGAAAAATGGGGTGAGAGACAAAGACATAACAGAACATAAACCTGCCAGGCATACAGGATCAAATATAGATCATCAGTTTCATGCTGTGGCATGCAGAGAAATCTCAGAATTCAGCTATAGCTGGTAATTGAGCACATGGAAATTGTTTCTGTGAAAATGAAAAATCGTTAAATATTGCATTGCCCATGCAGTGAACACTGCCATTTTGTGGATCAGTTTTCTATGCAAATGTTTTTTATTTTGTTTGGATTGGTCTATTCAGTAGGGGTCTAATTCAGAGTTCCTAGTGAAATAGGAAGGAATCTACATTCTGCATGTTTGGAATGTCACCACAAATATTCTTGTTGAGTATTCTGAATGGAAAGTCCAAAATTGTTAGAAAAGACTTTTCTATTCAAATGTGATACATAACAACTCTTTAACCCCATAATACATAACCTTTCAAACTTTTTTTCCCCTATTTGTCTGGATGTTTGTGTTGTATTGATAATCTTAGGAAAGAATAGTGATAATAAGCAAGCTAATAATGTCTTCTAAAATGGGGAAGCATAGGAGATTGCTGTCTGCACTGCAGTCTTGTCATAAGTTGGACTTGTGGCTCATAATTTAATTTTCAGAGGGAGAAATATCTCTTGTCATTGCTGGGCAAGAAGCAAAAACATTCAATACTAGGAGATGTTCAAAACACTTCTGATGTAGTTTGGGAATATACATGTACGTATCAGGTTCTTGCTGAGTGCTACCTGACCCAAATGGAGAACTATGACATGAATCATTGAAGAGGCCTGGGTGATAACCAAGGTCCTGGCATTCTCCCCATAGGTATCTCCAGCCAGTGTTAATCAGTGGGGATGGCATTTCCTCCACAGTGACACTCTGCACAGCCAGCTTCTCAGCCAGGCAGAACAGCTTAGAAAAAAGGTCTTCCTCACTTTTTCTTTATTCTGTTTTATTACTTGTGGTGAGTTACGAGCACCTTGAAAATGGGGCCAATACCCATGATCATCCACCCCCATCAGAGTAGAATGTTTTATTTATTGCCAGCTAACCTAAAATCCCCCATAAGATAAAAGTGGAAGGATTTAAGTAAGCCAAATATAGACAACAAAGTTAGTAAGTGCAGAGGCAAGCCAAAAGAAATAAAAGCAAATCATTATATCTACCTGTATTTTAGCTCATCTTCAGCTAACAAGCAGTCGGAATACTTTGGTGCTTTGTGGCTGGGATCCAGTTCCTGGACAAAATCCACTGCTTTGGATTTAAATGTCACTGAAAAAACCCTCTGTTTAGGGGTTACTTTTGTGTGGTAACTGGCCAAACTCTTGGAATTCTGTTCTGATTCAAGTATTCCCTCTCTTCATGTTTTCCTGTAATTCATCACTTTCTTAGAGGTCAGTTTGAATATTCTCATACAGGACAAGTGACAGTTCACTTGTTAGTGTTTATTGCAACTTTTTTGTCTGCAATGAAAAAAACCCACCCTTTCTTTACTTTGTCCTTTGCTCTTTTTCAGACTATAGACCCTGCTCTTAAACATTGTTTGAAAAACCAACTCCACTGAGGCCTGTAGCAAATATCCTCTTGGTTTCACTGAAACCAAGATTTTGCCCTGAATTTATAAAGTGGTAAAGCAGTACTAAACCACACACGTCATAATGCACATCCAAAATGCCAGTGGTTTCTTTTCAGGGATTGGCAAAAATGCTGTTACGTGATCGTGGGGTATTAAATCAGTGTTTCTGTTGTCAGATATCCAGCAGAACCTTTGTTGGTATGCAGAGAGGAATGTTGTTAAACACTCCACTCCCCAAACTGTTCTTGATTTCAAATGAACAGTATACATTTTTACTTGTTACTTTGCTTTTTTAAATATATTTGCCTATTTACAGTGCTTTGGAATTTGCCTTTTATGTATACATGAGATTAATCTGCAATTGCCTAAAAAAATGTCAGTATTGTGTTATAGCATGGCTTCAAAATATCACAATTTTGTGGATAAGCATAGTGTAGGATAACCAGCCTCTGAAGACTCTGTTATGAGCTTCTCCAATGCATTTCTGGCTTGTTTCAGAAGAACATTGTCTAGACATAGAAGTGGAAGAATCCTTGGTGTGCTAAGACTTCCAAAAACAACTGTGAACTGAAATTCTGTATGACACTTTCTCCCTAGGAACTGAAATAATTTTGTATAGATCGCTGCAAATTTCAGAAAGTGGTACTGTCCATCACTTCTGAATCAAT
Source organism: Aegotheles bennettii (assembly GCA_013398125.1). Lineage (NCBI taxonomy): Eukaryota > Metazoa > Chordata > Aves > Caprimulgiformes > Aegothelidae > Aegotheles > Aegotheles bennettii. The sequence continues at coordinate 409,244 of VZRW01004680.1, read as the reverse complement.
CTAGATATAAACTACTAATTGAAAATCAAAGAGTCTAGAATTAATACCAACTCAAATCTATACTGATCTGCCCAAATACTGAGCACCGTTGTAGTCATACAGACTGGAAGTGTCAGAGGAAACATAGAATCACAGAATGTTTTGGGTGGAAGGAATCTTAAAGATCATTCAGTTCCAACCCTCCCTGCAGGGACACCTCTCACCAGACCAAGTTGCTCAGGCCCCATCCAACCTGGCCTTGAACACTTCCAGGGAGGGGGTGTCCACAACCTCCTTGGGCAACCTGTTCCAGTGTCTCACCACCCACACAGTAAAGAACTTCTTCCTAATATCCAGTCTAAATCTACCTTCCTTTAGTTTGAACTCATTCTCATCATTCTATCACTCCATGCCCTTGTAAAAAGTCCCTCTCCAGCTTTCCTGTAGCCCCTGCAGGTACTGGAATATGAGGTCTATATGAGGTCTCCCCAGAGCCTTTTCTTCTCCAGGCTGAACAACCCCAAGTCTCTCAGCCTGTCTTCATAGGAGAGGTGCCCCATTCTTCACCCAGCCTGTATTTGTGCATGGTATTGCCCCGACCCAAGTGCAGGAACGTGAAGCTGTAATAGTGGATCTGCTTCGAGACAGTTTGCTAGGACATGTGAAATAGATGTAGATGCACTGTAGCTGACACATTTAAGACTGCTGATGGTTTTTTTCTTGAGTATAGTGTGATTGCCCAAAATTATGGGCCGCCTTAAGGGTATGTGCAAACCAAATTGCTTTTTATAAAGGTTTCGGCTCAAATGCCACACTGTTCATTTCATGTTTCCATATTTAAATGGATGTTTAAGTTTCATTCACTGGATTAAAGATTACTTCCTGTAGTGACTTAATATAGAAGGGAGGCTCTAAAGGTGTAGTTCTCCTTACAGTCAAAAGATGGTAGTACAATTTCTATTCCAAATGGCACAGCAATGTAGAACAATTATTCACATTTATAAGAAGGGATATGGTAACAAAAGAAGGGTGAAAATCCGTAGATGAGATCACAACAACCAGTTGTTTGTCAGGCACTGGTGATGACAGTGATCTCTGGTAGTCAGTAATTCTGAATGTGGCCATGATGGCCAGGTTTAATTTTTCATTTGCTCTTGCACAGCTATCGAGCCAGCTGGTGCCAGGATGGATGTGTGTAGTAAGGGCTTAATGAAAGGCTTAGGGGGTTGAGAGATCAGGAAATGAAAATGTCCTTCTCACCATCTCTGGTCTTTTCCAGAAAGTGTCTAAAAAAACCAACTGATGTAGTTAAAGCAGCAAGTTTAATAAGGCCTAACTATTAATTAGTATAATGTTAATCTTGAAGTATTTTATAGTGAGGTGTGAATAGTTCATAGCAAGAAAATGGTGCTTCTGTGAAAACCAGTACTAGAGTTTCCTTACTTTAAAAAGAAGTCACCATGCATTAACTGCCCAAACAGAGACTTCAGATAGGCTGTTCTCTGATAAATGTAGGCTCTTCTCATTACATTTTATTTTTCAGGAATACAAAGCAAATAAGATGCTGATGCTATAAAAAAGGAACTATTTATCTGCTTTTTTCACTAGTCAAGAATTGGATTTCAATCCCATTTTGTCTGTAATGAATCCTGTTAGAGCAGTTGTTTGCTCGGGCATACTGCTGGTTGTAACAGAACCTGGAAAACTTATTTTACACAAAAGATACATGATGTTTTTAATCAAAGTAGAGTCATTTAGGATCTAATATTCCTAGCCCAGAAATATTTAAATGTGTATGATACTGCATCTAAGCTGAGAAAGCAGGTACATGGCTGCACACAGTGTGTGCAAGGGTTGTGATGGAACACTTGTGTTCTTGAATAATATAGTGAGCACCTTTGTAGACACTGAGATGCTACTGTGAACCTGCTTAGAAGTAAGGCTATTGAGATCCTATAATACAAGTGCTCTGCTTTTGGATGTGTAATAGTTACTTCAAAAATTCCAATTCTGCAGTGCCTGTAAAAATTGTGCTTAATCCTAACAGGTTAAGCCTATATACCAGAATTAGGCATGATATGGAGTCAATGAAGAGCCTTCAGGCTCAGCAGGGAAGATACGAAAAGAAAACAGTCCAAATTTTCTTGCTTTCAAGAACCAAGGTGCCATTGAAAGCCACAGGTAATCACATTTTTCTGCTGAGGATTCCCTTATGAATGTCATCTATTGTAGCAGGACTGTATTCAGAGAAGGCAAAATAAGTAGTGGCATTTTTCAATTCTCTGGCTGCAGATTGAAGGGTACAATGAGATATATATTGCCAAAAAACCCTATTCAGATCAAGGCAGAAGCCCATTTCTGGGGTGGATATGAGAGCATTATGCTGCAAAACTGGATGGTTTGTTTTCTATTCTCTGGTTGCAGACTCAGCCTGGGAGCAGGAGGAACTTTGTAACTCTTAGAGTCAAAAGATTAGTTCTAGGCACTGGAATTATCTGAGCTCTGTCTAAATAAATCTCTGTATTGCCTAGGGAAAATGATGGTAAGAGCAGACTCACACCTTTGATTCCTTCCCACCAAGCCATAGCCCTCTCACTTCTAGAAATCAAGGAACCCTCTATACATGGAAAAGGACTTCTGCAAAATCTGAGGGAGAGAAAAGATGCTGCTAACTTACATCACTGAAGCTCTTTCCTCCCTCTTCCAACAATCTTCATTTTAATTCACAATGATTTCTGCAGCATTCTAGTTCTCTCTGGCAATTCACTTTTTCAGGCATGGCATAGTGTGTTGTTCCTAAATTATAAGTATAAGCTTATTTGGACTGAATGCTGGAAAAGATGACTAACAAATGTTTTGAATAAATGCTTTCATCATTTCCATTACACTTGGAACCCCCACACACCCAGAAAGTTACTTAATTCATTCTAAATTGGAGGTAAACCCATAAAGAGGTGTAACTAGTTGAATGTGTTAGTCACATTGGAATACAATTCTCCTGGTGGATAATTTTGGTTTGTGTGTTTTCACTTGTTTCCTTGTATTTGACAAACATAAAGACATTCCAAGTAAGTAGTGCTGTTTGTGGAAAGTTCCCTCTGGATGTCCTTGGAGTCTGGAGACATCCATTTCAGTTCATAACTTCTAGGGCACAAATGGTGTCACAGCAGGAGACAAAGTGGCTCTGTGCTAACTTGAAGCAGGTGAGGTAAAGGTAGTTTTCTTGTTCTTTTTTGAGCTCCCTGGGTTAAAACAGCTAAATGGAGAAGTCGTGAATGCTGGTTATGGTGGTGGTGTTGAAGTACTAAAACGCAGGAAGAATAGGGAAGGTGAACAAAGCAAGGACCAAATTGTGACACCTGCAGCTCATTTGTTTTCCAAATAAAACTACGTTTGACTTCCCTTTTACAGATACATTTTTTTCCATGTGTATATGAGCACCTCAGCTCCAAATGCTCTCTCTTTACCTGCTAGTAATAATAACTGTAAGCAAACCAAATGATTTTATTTAATAATAAAGGCAAGGTAGACCCCTACAAACAGGACACTGCATGTACTGTGTTCAAGAGGCTTTTGCCAGGTATAACATCATTAAAATATGTCCAGATGTGGTTGAAATCATTAAGGGCTATTAAAGGCAGAAAAAAAGGTTTTCCATGTGACTCTAAATCCATGAGACAGCTAATAAGCTGTACTATGCCTCATGGATGTCTCTGAGCATGAGACAAATTCAACAGCACTTTTTTTTCTCCTCTAAACTTATGTCAATAGGTAAAATCCAAACCTTAGCAGAGAAATACAGAAACTCAGATAGTTTTCTGCCTGAATTAGAAACCCTCTGCACTATGGAAGTTTGCAGAATTGTTTTCCACTTTTCAATTATAATGTTAATCATTATGTATCTGAATGTCCTGTCTTTCTGGATAAAGTAGTGAGGCACAGATGAGGCTTTCACCTTTCACATCTATACTGCTAGAACTCTATAATTTCAGATGGTTAATTACAAATTGTACTCTTCTGTTTGTCATTATTTTATTGCAGCCTCCTGTGCTGTAGCTGTATAGACATGAGCACAGACAACTCAGAGAGTTCTTGATGTTCCTAATAATACTTGACCCAGTAAATGGGAGACCATTTTCAAAGATTTATTGAAAAAAACAAATGATGAGAGCTATGGACTTTGCATGGGAAAAAATGATAAGATGTCCCGACTGGGGTGGACTGTTGAATTCCTACGTTGGCCTTTTGCAGGTCTCTTGATTTTTATTTTTATTTTTTAGATTGCTCAGCCCTCTTAGGAATAGACAGACTTGTATTTAGCTATTCACAGGGTTTATTTGAGGTGAAGTACCTTTTTTAGAGATGGTGCTTTGCATCTTACATTGTCATAACATGTAATTTTGCAGAGCAGTCTGTGTTCCACTCTCCAGGCAGTTGAACATCATCTCTGCTTCTCACCCTAGGGAGCGACTAGTTCACTGGCCATGTCATGCAATCATAATCACAAAAACCTTGGGGACTGTCAGTGTTTAATCTGCCCATAATGAAGCCTGCCAGATCAGTTTACACTATTTGTCACTATTTTCTGGCCTGGCTACCAAAGCCTTGGCAATGATTTCTGCTTCTAAAACAAGGAAAGAAATAGGGACACCTGCAGTTGGGAGCATTAGCTGAAATTGAAATCCATGAGAAACCCAGGCAGAAATCCATCTTTCATCTGTTTCCTGTATGTTCTAGACTAGATGAAACCAGATTAGTTTTAATCCCCATAATGACTATTTCCTTGGCTGAACTCGGGCAAGATCCGTGCAGGGACTGAGGCCAGATGCAGGGCCTGCCTACTCTCTGGGGGGTAGACTAGAGTTCAGGAACCCTCTATCTGGAAAAGTCACAGTGGAGTGCAGCCTTGTGCACAGCATTGTGGTTTATTAGTGACCATGCACAGAGCCAGGTTGTGTGTTCCTGCACTGAACTCCCCAGCGTTTCTGGTTTGTGAGTCAGTATGCAGATCCCTGCCAGTGCAGGTGGCCCTGCCTCTACATTGTAGACATGGCTTTAAGTACCTAATGGCCATGTTAAACACTTTAGGCAGAAATGTAGGTCTTTGAAACCTGCCACGTAACCCAGCTGTCTGGAGATGCTAAACAGCAGCAAGGGCTGAGCAATTGGGCATCTCCCTCATACCTAGACACATCAGGAATTCCAATTAAGACACTGTGCCTGTCCTCTCTGAAGCGCTTAGTCTGGCAGAGCTCAGAAGGCACCTGGTGAACCCCAACAAAATAGCTCCTGCAATCAGGGACACAGAAACCTGATCCTACTCCTAATGAACAGCCAATTATTGAAGAAGAGATTGGACTTTCAAGGTGAGTGCCTTAAACGACAGCCTGGCTACTAGGCTACACAGTGGTCTTTGTTATCTCCCTCACTCCCTTTGCTATTTAGTAATATCGGGACAGCAGCTTCAGGAGAATTCCTACTCTACATTAACCTAAAAAGATACGATTAAATAAGAGAATGTTGGTTAAACTTTCATCTGACTGCTAGTACACTTGAGCCCCAATCTGTCATCTCTTGCTTACTGTAACTGCCTCTCATCTCTTCCCTGACAGCTTTTGTGAGAAAGGGAAGTTAACTCAAGAGAATGAGTATGTATGAATCCCAGTTGAAGACTGGCATTTTCCTGCAACTCAGACAAGGATACCAAGTTCATGGAGAGAGTTTAAGATCTCTTTCTCAGCATTTTGCAGCAGTTAAGTTAGGCAGCTCTGTGCTAATGTGCTGGCTTTTGTGGGTGTCATTCCTGTGGATTGCTTAAGCACAAAACTCTTGGCAGGGGGATCTGCAGACTGCAAGGCACCTTGTGGTTAGGAACTGGCACCCCTGCCTGTGCCTCTGTGAATCTGTCTCTCCCTTTATTTGCTGCTAAGTTTTTTTTTTCCTCATTCAAAGCATGTCAATCCAAGTAGACAGAAAGGAGGAACTTTTCTCTATAACAGGACCATGGGAGGAAAGAGATTGTAGTATCAAAAGTAGTATAAATCTGATGAGCAGTCAATATCCTGGAAATATTAGTTTGTCTATGTAAAGGTTTAGCATGAAGTTAAGTGAGGTGGTATGCTGACTGGAGATTTCTTTTAGAATAAGTAATATAATATTGTACAAAGGGTTTCTGTTCACACTTATCTCTATCTCTGAGCAAAGCCATACGTAATATTGTGTTGCTAATATATTTTTTCATAGACTTGATGTAATGACATGGGAAAAGATGTGGGAAACATACAATAAATACTGCTGGAATGGATGAGTGCCATTTAAAATAACCACTGGAAGTCTACCTTTCTCAGATGTATGGTAGGCTGCAGGGTTGCTATCATGTTCAGCAATGTATGCCAAACAATGTCCAGGTCATAACAGCTCAATTACATTTTTTTGAGTCTATTCACTGAAAGGCCATTATTGCAGATCCTGGGCTGTCAAGAGAAGCTTGGACTCCTGGAGTGAGCTAACTCCCTGCTAGAAGGCAGCTATCAGCCAGTTCACAGGTTACAGCTGCATCTCTGTGTGCCTGAGTCCTGCTGTGAACACAAATCTTTCTTTTGTTAATCTGCCTTCTCGGGAGTATCTCAGCCAGGTCCCTTACATTGTGGTCAGAAACTGGGGTATCTTGAGATCCCCAGGTAGCTAAAGGCAGAGTCTAAGGTAAGGAATGTAGATGCTGTAGGTTAACTTACTGGAAGTACACTGGTACTAGTGAGATGCCCACTCCTGAGGTTCATTTCCAGACACTGTGCCGTATGCTTAAGGAAGTCGCAAATGTCCATTAATTGGATAAACACAGGATATTTACATAGATAAATGCAGATGGATCCAATTTCATGCTGCCTCCATGCTGAGCTGGCTAGATGTTACTTAGCTCAGTCCAGAAGCCAGGGAGGAAAGTCAGCTTTTGCTGTGCTCAAGCTGATGATCTGTGTTGTGAGAGTTGACACAGCTATGAAAAGTAGTTGAGCCTTCTCATTCTATGTCAGATGTTTGCTTCTTTTTTAAAAATTGCTTTACCTTGTTACAATAGTAATTTCTCAATTTGTCCCTGGTGCTGTCTTTGTGCAATGCACTCTTTGAAGTTCAAGGTTTTACATAGCAAAATGTGTCAGAACTCCATGAGTTTAAGTGACAGCCAACTCTTTCTAATCTGATTAAGGAATCTTCTAATTTTAGTGCTTTTCTTTTGAATGTATTGTATTTCACTAGACATTGTCTGATTATTGTGTAATTTTCTATATAAGGTTAATTCAGAAGGGGATGCATATGTTTTTTTGAAAATATTTTTTAATTGCCAGTTTTTAGTTTTAGACAGCAAAAGATTGTTTGTAACACAGTTTGTAACACATTTGTATGTCCTGTGGGTAGAACATGGAAACCCTGGGGTTCACAAACTGAACATCAGGGAGGCCTGCCTCCTGTGTAATGTTTGACTGGGAATGTGGTGCTTGATAAATCGTAGACGTTTTAGTCATGTAAGGTGCAGAGTGTGTCCCAGTGGTGCTGAACTTTCTCAAATTCAATTGAAGTTAACACTATGCCCCTTTGTTTTTTTATGTAAAAGAGATGTTTCATGCTTTCACATCTTCATGTAACACTTGAGTTTTGCAGACAAAAAGGTGTGTGTCCAACCTCTGACAAAATACCTCTCTGTGTGATTGTAGATCTCCTGTTTAGGTCAGTTTGGATTTTCAATGCAATTTATGGAGCAGTTCTCTTCTTTAATTTAAAAGTCAAAATTTTCCCAGTACAGGGAAACAAACCCCTTTGAGGGATTTCATATTAAAGAATATTCTATCATTTGTGGCACCAGCAAGTTTTTTGTGAAACCCTGGCCTTGGTTCTTGAACGTTTGCTCAGAGAAGCAACATCCCAAGCAACACCTCAATTTCAAGCAGCGTGAGTCTCCTTTGTAAAAGTGTCTCCATCACACAAGAAAGGAACATAAATGCTTTGGGGTTTGAAGCAATGCTTCCTGCCTGCTTTGTCCCCCCTGAAGAGCCTCTTTGCACAGTGGAGTGTAGGAGGGCCTTGCATAAGTTTTGGAGAAATGTTCTCTGAGCAGAATGCTCTTTCTTGTTCATCTTCTGAATAGGAGTTGAGAAGAAAAATCAGTCCCCATGTATATTAGTGTAGTTCATGCTAATAAAAGTTGCTAGATTGACAGATCGGGAAAGACTTGATCCACTGAGTCACAACATGGATTCCTTAGAGGCAGGATTTTACTGAAGTTGCCCCAACAAACCGAGATCACTGATTTTGTGTAGGGGTAAACAGGTAACTTTGCCTTCTTAACCATTTGACTTTTGATTTCTATTACTGACAAAAGAGTTCTCTGTGAGGGTGGCTGCAGATAGGGGAGGGAGGGGAGACATCTATCTACTGACTTTACAGGGCTCACAAAGCGTCTGTAACATCACTACCACTTGATGTCATTCTCAACCCAGGCAGGTCTTCAGGCTGCTGACTTAGAAGGCAAAGCCCCCTCACCCTGCCCAGCCCCATTACTGGGGCCCTAACCTTCCTGTTTCCTTGATAGCATCTGACAGATCTGCCCTCCCCATCATGGCTGAGGCAGGTTTGTCTCCCCTGAGCTGAAAGTCATTTAGACAGCAATGCGCCCTTTCTGCTTCTGCTCCACTGCACACTATGCCTCACTGACTCATACAGCTCCTTTCAGGCACTTCCTCGAGTTTTAATGTAGCACAATTTCTTAATGTAGAATAAGTGACTTTGAAGCTGATATTTCGGTTTTTAGCAGGGTAGATGTAAGCAGTGTTTGGGCTTACGTCATTAAGTGAGGTCCTGGTTGCTGGAATTAAAAACACAGAAAAAACCTCCGCTCTATGAGATGCAGTATTGATTGCTACATCGAGCCGTAATGTCAAGTAAATGCTTCCCTTCCTCCTCACCTCCCACAAATGCTAAATAATAGACGTTGTTTATTGGGATTTAGAAATTATTTTGTTGTTGTGAGTCATGCAATGATGATGCCCTCTGTACTCATTTCATTCGTAATACCACTTGGGGTTTTCTGTCCTACATTTCTAATGCAATTTTTAAATAACTATGTTTCTTGCCCTCCAGACACATCAGCTCTAATTTTATAATGAGAATTTCAGTGTTGGATTATTTTTTACAAAAATCTAGGCCATATACATTATGTAAGGTTGCCATAGTAACAGTTTCTCCAAGGGGAAAACCGCCTGTCCGCAGTTTCCACAGAAACCACTCCCTGCTGAGACAGGTGCCTCCGAGGGAAGTGAAGGGAATATAAATGAGAGAGAGAAAAAGTCGTGCACAGATGTCGTGTGATCTCCCTGCCATCCCTGCACTGTTGCAAATTCAACAATGTTTCTGGGTTTATTTTTAGTTTGTTGTTTTTGACTGCATGACTGGCACCTTCTCTTGTCGTGTAAACTCTGGCCACCCTTCCCTCACGTGGAACTGGTTTTGCAGCTGGAGGTACGGCAATGCTTCACCTTGACAGGGAACTGACCGCGTCAGATACTAAAGTCCAGTGCTCTAGGAACCACTGTGTGTGGGAGAATTTAAATGGTAAATGAGAATTTTCCCCTTTTTTTGTTTTGTTTTTTCCTGAAGGAAGTCACCAAAGGCAGAAAGGTATGGAAATACTTCATTTCCGAGAGGAATTGGAAAGGAGTGAAGCTCGACTAGTTTGTCACTTGATGATTTTGTTCTTATGGGGTACAAGCATGCACTGTTAGCTAAAATGTATTCTGAAAGATAAGGATGTAGTAAAAAGGAATTAACTCAAGTCCCAGGATTTGTTAACTGAGGAAAAAAAGGAGAAATTTCTTTAATGTACTTTAATGTCACTAAGGCAAGTATGAACTAACGTTCCTGAAATCCTTTTGCACATTTTTTTCACAAATAGTGTTGATTTGTTTTATTTTTTTCTTCAAGGGCAATAAAACCGTGACATTCATTCGAGGCTTAGTGCAGCCATAACTGCAGATTAATGTGCTGGCTACTTCATCTTCATCTTGTCATCTCTCTGCTGCTTTATGGGGAAAGCAGGCTGACATGGTTATTAAATCTGGCAGCTGTGTGTATGCGCATGGGAAGCAAGTAGAGCACAGCATATAGAAAATTAGTAGCTTTCAGATAACAGCCTTCTTTTCACTGCTGCAAGGCTTGAAAGGCAGCCTAAAAAGCTCTTTCTCTTCTTTGTAATCACCGGTCGCTGGATCAGTGCACAAATATCACAAATACAGTTGCAAATGTAAGTATTCCTTGCCTGTGTGGTGCTTTCAGATTGCTAATTAGAGTTTCTACTTCAGTGTTCCGCTTGAAAAAGCAGAGAGATGAAAGCTGAAAACATCCTGACAGGGAAAGCTTCTCTGCAGTATTTTCTAGCTTTCCGTGGAAGAGCTACTGAGGGAAAGGGATGCTTGGAAGTTTTTCTGAACAGTTTGCAGTTGCGTTTGTTGATTTTTTTTGGGACATCTGCTTGCCACTTTGTCTGTGAGGGGAGAAGCCAAGCAAATGCAGGAGGTGATTCTAGAGGGATCGTTTTCTGCTCAGATTAGATAATATTTGATATACAGCGAGAAAGAGATTTCAGCAGTAATAGACTGCTTGTGAATGCATAGGAGAGAAATTTGTCATGGTCTTTTTCACCAGGAATCTTTTAAAAATCCATAAATGCAAACCTGGACTTCTCATTAAGAAACTCGACAGTACCTTATTATCAGAAGCCCAAATAAATAGTCGTCATAAAGGGCACCAGTAAGTCTGCATCTGACCTGATAAGACTAATGAATATAGCACGGTGAGCAATGCATGTTTTTCACCAATCTCACTCTGTCTGTACATGAAGATGATCTTTATCTGCTATGTGGCGTGAAGGCAGGATAGTGAGGTGGTTGGGAAGCAGCAGAGTTCAAGGTTTCTCAGTGTTGCGGTGATGCTGTAAGGAAGAGAACTGGTATCTGTTAGTGAATTTTGGTCTCATAGCACTGAAGAAGCAGCGTCTTGGATTTTATTCTCCTTCCTAATTCAAAGCTTTCGTAGTGCCATCATCCTATTGAGCTAGTGAATTCTTGCTGTGCTGTGAATAAAATCTGCTTATTGAAAGCAGCCTGTGATCAGTACCAAGTATGAATGTCAGATAACTGCATAAGAAGTGCAGGCTGTAGGTGTTTTTCTAATGTTGCCACATCATGTTTCTTGCTTTATTTACAGGTTTTGATATTTCTTAGGGACTATTGTGGTACTGTAAGCTTTTTATGACCTATGTGAAGATGTCATCACAGTTAACAGGTGACTGCCATTAAGTGACTAGGGAGAGACTATATGTGTTGTGTTTGCTGCACGTAGAGGGCTAAACACATTCATGGTATAACTCCCTTGATAATGCTGCTAGGATACAGGTCTGTTTGGTCAATCTGTTGTTTATAAGCTGCCTTTGCAATATCTCAGCCTCTTCTTACAGATGTATATGTAGAAATGCCTGTCGTCATTGTAGCAAGTAAAAGGTGATTTTAGAGCTTCTGTTTCCTTCCTCTTGTCTCCCTTTTCCCTCCTATTCAGTTAGAAATCCACAGCTTCCCTGAAATTTAGCTGTGAAAATGGTCATTTTTGGTGACAGCTGTGGAGCTAAGCTTCCCAAGCTTGAGTGGCAGCCAGCCAACTGCTGAGACAAGTGGTGACCTTTCAGGACAATGTCTCTCACAAAAATGTGAAAATATTAAAATGGCAGACATCAAATGCCATGTGCATGGGGAGGGGTTGTCATCTGGCAGGCTTTCAGCTGGAGGCAGTTAATCCACTGCTTGCCTGGATTAAACATTGAAAGCCCCTGCGTAAATCTCTAAAATGCAGAGAAATTATTTATATGTGTCCTGAATAATTTCAGAAGTTCTTCTGGGAAGATCTGGGACGTGGATGGAAAATTTTAGGGGTGTTTTATTTAAAATCTACTCAAGCATCTTCCTGACGGATGTTCAGAAATGCAACTTTTTGCCTTTTCTTTTGTACTTTGCATCATATACCAGTTTTCCACCCCAATTTCTTATCCGCAATGTAAATTGATCCAGATGAAGCCTAAGCAAAGTTCATTGATGTGCAGCAGGATGCTGAAATTCTAATAGCATGTGCACTGACTTTTTAGGCATATGTTTGCTGAATATTAAACAATCCCCTGCAGTTCTTGGTGTTGCAGCACTGAGCTGAATCTTCATTTGCTGTTACACGCATCCATGCTTTGTAACTTTCTTTGAAGGCAGTGAGGTGTGAGATGCCCATGCTGGCTGGGCTGTCAGTTTCTCAGATACCTTTACCCCCTGGTAAACAGATCAGTGACACTGCGATTGCCTGCCTTGCTGGTTTTCCCCCTGCTTCTGGGAGGTGTGAAACTGCCTGATCCTTTACCTTGGCCTGTAGTAAAGCCAGGCAGTGTGCATGGTTGATCAGGGGACTGACCTGTTCACCTTGTGGTTGACCTCACCTGGAGAATAAGAAAGGGTACACTACTGACTGCACCAGGGCAGTCTTGTCTGGTCAGTTTGCAACTGGGCACAGTTCAAGAGAATTTTCAGTATTCTTTTTGCAGAGCGTAGGGTGAGCTGCCAACACAGGTAACCCCTGCAAAGCACTCAATGGCCAGATTTAATGGCACCAAATCCATTGTTCCTTACCAAGATGCTGAAAAGGAATATAGCCCTTTCCAGTATTTCTTTCCTTTTTTCCTTCCTTTTAAAGACAGGAGTTCTGTGTCATTTCAAGTTCTCTCTCTCACTACAAGCAGGCAACTTTATTTAACTGTGCTTTATTATTCTTCACTTTTAGAGAAAGCGTGTACCGCCCCCCTGCCTTTTAAAACTGGGAACACAGCATTACATGACCACCTTCTCTCTTCTGTAGTCATAGGAAAGACTAAGTCTCCATGTTGGTCTTTTCTTTCCAGTCAGTATTCCGTGATCACATCTCCTTTCTCCTAATTCCCTACAAGAAGAATAATGAAGCAAATGAGGTAGGTAAGGACAAATTCCCATAAACATCTCTTACAGAAATTAATGCTTTCTCCTTCCCTTCCTTTCTCCTTTCTTCCTGTCTTCAAATTTCTGTCTGCTTTGCCACAAGCATTTCTGTGATTTGAGACTTACTAAGACTTAAAAATCTATTTGGAAGAAAAATATTATGCTCACCTAGTTGACAAATAAAAAGGAAACTGAGGTACTAATTAATGGAACTTATCACAACACAGATACCTTGGCTGAGTTTTGGATTTTGATCTTCAAACAGCAAACCACACATAGGCACAATCTTATTTAATCATCCTTGATAATGTGAAAGAAAAAATAAAATAGGGATGCTGCTGTTTACTGTGGGCTTTGTGTGAAGAAAAAGATCTGAGGAAAATAACAGTATATTTGTCAACAGCTGTAATTTCTTTTAAATCCGATTATACAGGGTTTGGTTGTTTGCCAAGAACCTGTGCTGTGTCAGATCAGTTCATTAAACATCAGTCATGACACCTGATATGAAATTCTGACTTACACCAAAGTATTATAATTTTATTCTGTATTTATATTGTTATTACTCTACTATTTCTGCAGCATCTAGGAACACTTTATTGGAAGGTCACTAAGCTAGGTACTGTATAGAAACAGAAAGTAATCCTTGGCACCAGATTGCTTGCAAGCTAAAATAAAGCAAAAAGCCCCTTATCATACAGTTACCACCTTTCTTGTTTGTTTTTTTTACCTGAATTCAGAATACAGATACCAGTAGTATATTATAACTGAATTGGTTGTCAGGATGCCAGAGGTTGCCTAGACGTGGGTTTGAAATAGCATGTAATTAAAATAAGAAAATGACATACACTTACTGTGACCTTATTTCAAAGCTGTCTTACTGATTCGCTTGGAGTACCTCCCTTAGGCTGTTAATGTTTAGCTATTAAGTTAAAGAAGTATATTAATTGAAATTAACTGACCAAAACATGACTATAATTACAAAATAGTTGTGGGCCACCGATGGACATTCCCCTTAAAATCATTAAGACACTATTGTCAATTATTAAGTTAGTAAAGCTCATGATAAAATTAATGACTAAGGTAATAATATTCATTATTACATTTCATGAAGCATGTGTACCTGCAGTTATTTATAGGATCTAAATTTCAATATTAATTATTGATATGAAATAGCAGCTACATGACACGTGACTTTCAGATGGTAATTGACTCATCAGAGACCGTGACTTGGGCAGGTTAACAGTAGGGATCATAATATGGGATGAGAGTCTTCATCTGTGTTTTCTGTAAGACCAGTTTTTCCCATCTCTCTGCTCCTTGCCCATCTCACAAGTAGATTTCAGGAGAAGTCACACATTTGTTGACATCACCTCTTTTGCTACCTTTTGTTTGAATGGTATGGTGTAAGGTACACCATAGTTTTTATACCTGTAAGCTGAATCTGTCATCTGAAATCAGTCAGAACAACTCAGTAGTTGACAAAGCCATACTATAATACACTATTCCGTTCTGAAGGTACTTCATTTATTCAGTTTATACAGTCTTCAGATCATCCTTCATGAGGCAAGGCTGTAGCATGTGAATACAAGCTATAATTTAACTGAGCAATGTAACTGACATAACCGAGCAAAATGGCATAATTATTCTTTCTGGAAATTTATATTGAGCAAATCACTATGATTTTTAAGTGCCATATTTATTATGAGTTCATAAACCTGGTTGTATATGCAGGAATAAAAAATTGAAAGGATCTCAGAGGCCAAGTTGCACTTGAGAAGATACAATACCTTGAATTTCACAGGATTTTTAAATTTCAGTTTAAAACTATACTTTGCAATAATACCTCTTTTTGCATCGACACTGCAACTTGTATAACTGTGGTGACATATTTGCCCATAACAGTGGGCATTGGTGCCAGCCAAAATTTAAATATATTCTGACAGTGGGACTGTTGTCCCTGTCATAAAGCAGTTGAAAGCTGCCAAACATGAAGGGCTATTGTACTCATCAAACGTCTTTATTTATTTTTTGCATACAATGAATAAAACAGTCTGAAAGGTTATTTGCAAGCATGCAATTAATCATAAATCTAGCTTGATCTGGATGAATAAAGCTGTAGTTTATCAATCTGGTTAGCTAGTACTTTGAAAGGATTTTGCAGAACTCATTAGTTCAGGAATATTAAGACAGGTGCCTCTTATTTAATGAGACAATAATATGATTCCCAAATGGATAAGCTAGAAGGTCGAAGGCAAAATAATTTATCCCCAGGAGTGGTATGGATTACCGTTAAGAACATTTTGAAATCCTGTCCTATCATTCATGTATTTCAAAGCATTCCTAGAAGTAATGACCTAATTTTAAAGACAGTAAATCAGAAATAACCAAATCACTGCGGCTTGTTTGTCTTTTAGAAAGATGGGTCTTAATAAAAGCTTCAGTACTTTTGAGTCTCCTTTAAATATCTAGGGGAGTAATTAAAAAAAGGCAAATTTTTTGTTTCCCCCCTTCCCTTCAATTAAATGGGAATCTGCTCACATAAGGAGCCTTTTTAAGAACTGAGAGAGTTTACAGACTGAAAGTGAGCTACCTCTGAATGCATTGTAATGAACCAGCTTCCATTCTTCTTTGGATGGAAACAGGTTCACTGAAAGATGTGTCTTTGGCCCTGCCTTGGCAGAATACAGAGAAGTAGTTCCTCCTAGGTGGCAGGGCTTCTTTTTTGAAAGAGGAGGTTGACATCAACTCCCTCAACATTCTGAGTGTTGCCCTACTGACATACCTGAATCCGTAGGTTGTTATAACTTTGTTATTGTATGTGTAGCCCTCAGACAGATTTTAAATTAGTCATTCGATAATGCTGACGTATTGGGTAATTGCTATGTAAAAGTGAAGTAATGAGGCTGAAAATTTATTAAAGAATTAGGTCAACTAACACCCAAATTATTTTAGAATGATTGGAGTTCCCAGGGCATTATACATATTAACCTTAGGTCAATACACAACCATCCTACAAGTGAATATAACTCATGCTGCATATACTCATGGCAAAATTTTACCTCAAAGGGACTTCCAACCATCAGTGTTCATACAGGGTGGAATAGCCAAAGTACTCTTTTTCTCTATAAAATGAAGATTGTAAATTTAAAATGAGAAACAGCATTTGTTCAGCTTTTTCTTGTTTTTAAGGGCATGTTGGGAGCTAACAGAGTAAAAGCTTGGAACATGAATAGCTTTGTATAGTGCTTATAATGAGCACCACGCTGTGGACATCAGAGGTCTCCTAGAAATCAATAACTATTAATGAGAAAAAAAGTTATTGTTTTCATTTCATGATCAGGAGACTTGTGATGGTTTGCTTTCGTTCTGACCTTGATCGTTCAGGCACTGAAATAATAATTACAGCTAATTCCTTGTTCCAGATACATTTCTTTCTTGGTCAGTGTGAGAAAGTGTAACTAAGAGAGGACCACTGTGCAAAACACTGTCATTTTTATTTCTCAGGAAGTGTGAGTTTATCCTCTTGGGGCCACCCTTGGCTGAGAGGAATACTTTTAAGAAATGGTTCTGTCCTGAAAATGTCTCCTAAAGGTTTTCCTGTGCTTTATTCTTAAAAATTAGAGTTAAACAGAGAGGACCTCACTTGATTGCAAATGCTGTGGAGGGCAGAAAGAAGAAAGCTCTAGGATGCTCCTTGATCCTCGGCCAGTTAGCCCTAGGAGAAATCTGAGCTGATCTTGTGCAGCCTTGATTCATGGAGCTGGGAAAAGATTGCTTAGATCTTTCAGCAGCAGAGACCCCACACTACTCTGACTCTATTGTCTGGAAGGCCTTTTTATGTAAATACACTGCCCCTCTGTTTGCCACTGAGGAAAGTTTGAGTGTTGCCAGAGCAACAAGTGGCATAACATCACTATGTCATCATCTGTGCTTCTGGTCAACTATCTAAATAAAGGTGTTTATAAAGAGAGGTCAAGAGAGCCTTTTAACTGATTGGTTTAATCAGGTAGGGAGATTAAAAGTAGGTGTAGGGCTGCCTATCACACTAGCAGTGCAATACTCTAGGTCAATGGATTGCTGTCTCTTTACAGGACTGTCAATGGCTATGTGTACAAAGAAGTCCATAGTGGTTCGTTCATCAGATTATTCAGAACAGATGCTCAAATAGCACAACTTTCATGAAGGAGGAATTGATAAAGAGTGCAGCTGGGGTGTGGATGGTACAAGAAACTCCATCCATCATTTTCCAAAAGGCACAATGAATGGCTTAATTGTTGCTGCTAACAATTGTTGGCCATTTTGTTTACTATAGACAAAGGATGATCCAACTAAGAGCCAACTTGGAAAAATACAGTGACAGAGGAGTCTCTTTTTTTCCATTCACTTGGCTTCATTCACTGAACAGATTCCATGGGCTCTGTCTGGACCAAGACCTTCCACTATTGCTCACCTGCAAAGCCCACTTATTGACCACTGTGAGCACTTGAATTGACTAACATAACTGTGAAGAGGGAACGAGCAGCCCTGACAGTGAGGAAATAGTGATAGTACAATATGCAATAAAAAGAGCAATATTTAATGTTGGGGAATTTTTGTAGGACAATATGTAAAAGTCCTGTATTCTGAGAGAACTGCCCATGGGAATACTTATCCTCATACCAGAGAGTTTCTTTCAGTGCCTTGTGACTTTGTCCTCTTTTGTTGAACTGGGCTTGATGTGTCTTGTTTAATATCTTCCTCTGCTGCAAGGTTTATACTGAAGGCCATCTCTGGTGCAACCCTTTATGCAAATTTGACTGCAGTACTTCTGTCTCTAAAGGACTTTGTAGAGTGTTTGATATTTTTTTATTTTTTGGAATAAAATATCTACCTGAATGGGGTTTCTGTTTTTATCTCCTTACTTTTTATCAGTCCTGTCTTTGTAATCATTGATTGAGGCTTGCTACATAGGAGAGGAGAAATCAGTCTTATGAATGGAGAAGAAAGGACTTTTCACAAAAGAAATGGATGCATTGTTTGGTCTCACCCAACCTCTTCTAGATGTTTGTTCTGCTCTCTTTGACCAAAAATATTGTGTACAAATCCAAGTGTGTGTTATTCTTCTAAATTGTAGATGTTATAGTGGTTTGTAGATGGGGAAAAAAAAACAAACAGTAGGAATTTGACCCATTACTGTTTTTTATAATGAGGACACAAGTCTTTAATTGATGTCAAAAGCTGGCATCCCAAAGTAGGCTTTCTTCAAATATTAGCACCCTTGCAGCAAAGGCAGCTAATGGTATTCTGGGCTCCATTAGGAGAGGCATTGCCAGCAGGTGGAGGGAGCACTGGTGAGACCATACCTGGAGTGCTGTGTCCAGTTCTGGGCTCCCTGGTACACAAGAGACCTGGACACACTGAAGAGAGTCCAGCTAAGGGCCGGAAAGATGATGAAGGGACTAGAGTACTTCTGTGTGGGAGGGCTGAGACAGCTGGGACTGTTCAGCCTGGAGAAGAGAAGGCTTGGATCTCATCAACATGTACAAATACCTGAAGGGAGGGTGTAAAGAGGATGGAGCCAGGCTCTTTTCAGTGGTGCCCAGTGACAGGGCAAGAGGTGATGGGCACAAACTGAAACATAGAGGTGCTGTCTGAACATCAGGAAACAGTTTTTCACTGAGTGTGACTGAGCACTGGCAGAGGTTCCCCATAGAGGCTATAGAGTCTTCATGCTTTGAGGTGTTCAAAACCCGACTGGACATGGTCCTGGGCAACCAGCTCTAGGTGGCCCTGCTTGAGCAGGGGGGTTGGACCAGATGACCTCCAGAGGATCCTTCTCTACCTGAGCCTTTCTGTGGTTCTGTGATTCTGTAATTCTCTTAATGAGCGTCAAAGAATAAGACTAAACATAAATAGCTACAAACATATTCATATCAATACATCCTCGGCATAAAAAACAAATTAAAATATAAGTGGCATGCTACACAAACATTAGGAAAGGACAGAAAGAAAGCTGCCTATATCACATCAAAAATTAATCTCCCAAATAAGAATACATCAGGACACAGTGAAACTAGTGTTCATATTTATGTGATTTAAAAAAAGACATTATCTGAAGTAAAGCCTGTCCCTATTGTTCCTTATTGCTTCTACTGCAAAGCAGAGAATTTTAATGGTTCTCAAATAAAGGCACCAGAATTTTTATCATGCAAAGCAATCAAGCAATCTGAGTTTTCTTAGTCTTGTTCTCAGAAATAACTCACTGATTTTGGCTGACTTTTTTTTAACAAGACAAACACCTAGCATGAAAAATTTCACCCCAGCCACTCTAGGCTGTCAATCTATTAACTGCTGAAAGCAGAGTCACTTAATGGAGAAATATGGAATTGCTACACTTACAGATGATACTATCAAAATGCACTAAAAATGCACAGTTGCAATAAAATGCTGCTTTGAGCAGATGTCATGGCATTCAGTACCTCCACGTAGCAAGGAGGTTCCTAAGTGTAGCTGAAAAAAGATTTCTTTGAAAAAATCTGAATGTTAACTCATTCTGTTGAGGATGGTATTAAATATTTCTGTGGGTTCTTCCCCTTCTAACAAGTGGTATTGGAACTCGTGGTAGAGGCTGAGATTACTGTGGATGAGGAAGGAATGGGAAGGCAAAAATATTGGTCCATACATCTTCAGTTTCATTTTTTTAAATGCTACTGGGAAAAATTAACTTTTTCCCTCATTTAAAAGTTAAACAGATTTTTGAATCTGTAGAATATTTCTGTTACAGAGTGTCTGTGTTCTGTTACTCTGAATTGTGCACATTACTGCTCCTGAATCCTCTGGAATATCAAGGGATTCACATGTGTTTTGTTTTAGGCATCAGCATACCTAGGGATGCCAGCGGGACTGACTGCAAGAGAAACTTCTTTTCTGGCAGATTTGTGTTTTTTGCTGTCTTTAACCTGTCCTTAAAATGACCAAGAAATATAGCTTTAAAATAACTACATTAATCCAAGCAGTTGCTGAATTTTAGCAATTATATTGCAGTTATCATTGCCTCCTTCTGTGAGGTCTCTTTCAGCTTGAGCTTGAGTGAGAAAGCAACCAAGAGCAAACAACAATCCTTTCAAAGCAAGAAGCCTCCTTTAAACATGCCACATTTCTGATCTTGACAAGCGTGCAGAAAAGCACAAGCGAACGCACAGAAATTTTCAAGGCGTGCTGTTCATCCAGACACTGAGTACTATGCAATATTGCCTCACAACAGATTTTGTTCCTTGCATGCAAATGGAATCACGGTGTGCAAGCTATAATTTAACCCATGTCACAGACAGGGTCAACAAAAAGGCCCCAGTAGAGCACTGGGCTGCAGTCAGGCAGCTGTGACTGGTCTAACAGAAATCAGGGAGTCCTTGCTCAAGGACTGAGGCAGCACATTCATTACTTTTAGAGTAGTAAGAAAACTGAATGCTGAAAGAAGTGTGGGTTTGTTTTTTTATTAAATGAATGTTAAAAAAATAGAATAAAAAGCAGACTGAGATGAAAATTATTTCATATTGCTATAAAAATATCAAAGTGATGCTGGATCCAGATTACAGATACTTTAATTTTATTTCATTCTGCATATCTTCAGAAAATCTTTAGTAATTTACTTAGCATTGGTATTGCCTTTGCATATACACTTTTCTTTTTTTTATTTGCTTGAGATCGAATATATAATATCCCCAAACTTATTTGCTGGCTAGGTAATGTTTCAAAAGACTTTAAGTTCCTTCCCCCAGTTACATTTGTGAGAAATCTATCTAGACATTTTTGTTTGCAAATAAAAAGCAAGATATTATTTAGTTGATTTTTAAACTCACTTTGAATAAAAAATTAAATGTTGTGTTTAATTCTCTGTCATGTTTAATTCTCGGTCATGTCCTTTGTACTTCCATTTTAGTTACAAGTATGTTCTTATGTAAATTTTTCCCCATAACTTACTATATAAGCATACAATCTCATACAAATATTTTCTTATGGAGAATTTGTTTTAAATATATGCAGAACTCATAGCAAAAAAAAATATTTCTGCGTGATTTTAGCACTCCATCCAATTTCTTTTCAAATCAGTGAGTCCATATTGAACAGAACTCCATTCCTTCAGTATGCATTAATTTTTTATGTTTGCTTGTATTTTATAGACCATACAGAAATTTATGATAGCATTGGTGCTTTCTCTCTGCAGTGAGACATTTGTCTAGAGGCTAGTTTGTGTTCTCGCCTTTTAGAAGAACTTTTGTATGGTCAGACTGCTGATATTTTCTATTATCCATTTTTACCCAAGTTCTTCTATGTGTGATTGACTGAAGAATTACTCTGGGATTATTTTGACCCCCAGTTCAGTTTTCTTAGGCTGCTATAAAATGGCATAACAATAATTAAATCCAGACATGAGGGTGGTTTGCTTCTGATCACATGACAGCTTTAGCCATATGTTACTTGGATCTGGAGACTTTCATATTTTAATTGGGTTCTCCTGCCTGGCTAAAGTTTGCAATGTCTTTTGATATTAAGGTCTTCTTTCCCTCTCCTACTGTTCAGAATACCTCTATAACAGACCTTTGCTTGAGAACTAGCATGGCCCTGTTTTTGTAGGGGAATGGGTAATTACCAGGAATCTGGCTTGAGAACATCTGGAATTCATCAAAATTCCCTCTTACTAGTTTGTTTAATGTGGATACTGAAAACTTGGATTGTCATGTTTGCTTGCAGGCTTCTATAGGTACACATCACCATCTTTGAAAAGTATTTGTTCATTCAAGTGAATGATTCTGACCTTTGTTGTGCCTCTGCAGTTCCACTTCAAGTGTTTAAATTATTTAAGTGTTTCCACATGCTAGGTGACTAGCACACTTTCTCTAGGCTTGTTGGGCAGAAAGGGGGTTTAGTAGTAAGCTGACTATAGCATTTGTCTTGGTATCCCACTCACTCTGAGTCAGCAAGTAGGCAGATGACATAAAATAGGTAAGTAGTCTCATTCAAGGAGAGGTAAACTGCTGATCTGCATTGGGAGTGGGGAGGGACAAGGCATGTCTGCACTGTGGGGTGCAGACCACTCTGTGTGTGTCTGTGTGAAGGGAGTTAATTCCTCTTAGTTTCTGGATAAATCCATGGCTCACCTCATTGATGTGACAGTGAAATCAGCAGGAGTTCTCATATGCTTAAAAGGAAGGCACATATTAAAGTGCTTTCTTTGAACCAAGGTCACTGTGTTGCTAATCTGAGCATTTTTCCTGCGATGGGCAAATACCTCATGATCTCTGAGCATCCTTTGCTCTTGTTGATGGAGAGGTTTGGTTCTGTGTCAAAGAAGCAACTGGATATTTACTGCTGAGTTTAAGATGAATAAGGTTTATAATGGGAGCAAGAGCCACTGCTATCATGAACTAGTCTTCTAATTAATCATATCTGTTTGTTGTATGACAGCAATGTCTTCACAAAAGAGTTCTCTTGAGTTCTGTGTGAGCAGGGGCATCTCAGCCCATAGAGAAATGTGAGGAACTGGGGAAGCTGTTCCTTTCTCCTTGTGAAGAAGCCCACACTACAAAGGCCATACCTAGTAAGGGAGATGGCGTGTTTTTTTCATATCAATTGTCTGTTCCAAATATGCTGCTGGAAATTTTTATCTAGAAAAGCATTCTTTGGAGATGAGTCATCTTGTAATTTGAAATAAAGGTGGATGTGTGTGCTGCTGGTGTCAGTGGCTCTTTTTGGAAGTACCTGACACTCTGAATATGGTTCTGCGACAAAGCTGAAAATATTTTTCTGAACTCTAAAGCTAATCATAGCTAAGGGGTGTTTCAGCACTGTTTGAAAAATCTCACTAGAAGTGCATGGATCACCCCTGAACAACAGTGGAATTTAAATGTTGTGTCTAGATTAATTCACAGAATTTAACAGAGAAATGCCTGTGCTGTACTATAAGATGGCTCGAAGTAGCTTATAGCCAACTTGGGTATAGAAGCCCAGTTATGGTGTCCAAAACAAGCTAATTTGCTTTGCTTCTTGACTGGAGTTTTCTAGTACTTTAGCAGCACATATACTAGACAGCGATTTTAGGGCTAGCTTTGGTATTTCTGGCTACCCTGCCATCAGAAGTCAGTCTAGACAAACCTTGAGGTTCAAAAACCCTCAGACTACCAGACTGCCAGGTGAGATGGGAAACTGAGGCCCTTAATCTGCAAGTAAGGTAGCGCACACCTGAATGGCAAATGAAAGGCATGTGCTGAGAGTAATTTGTACTTGAAAGGCCTCCTCTGAGCTCTGTGGCAATTGGGAACTGTGAACGCCTCTTACCAAGACACAGAACTCAAGGAAAATAGGGAGAAAACTTGCAGAGATGGAATTTAAGCTTGTAGGTTTACTGTGCTCTACAACCCCAAAGTTAATTTTTACACACCGTGCATGTACTTCTGGAGGCACCTCTCCTTTTATTAGTGTATTTGTGTTATGTTTGGAATGAATTACCTTAGAGGTGGTGGGAAATGTTAAAGCTTATTCTGCCAAAGTAGTTATCCTGTTTATTGGCTTTCAAAAGATGTATGTCTCAAATCCATAACGAAAGTAGTAACAGTTTGTATGTGCAAAATGTCTTCAGTGAGAGCTTCCAAGCACTGTAAATGTATCCACACAGAACTTCGGTGAAGTAGGTAAGACATAATATTACCTCTTTACAGAGAGGTGTAAAAGATGAAATCACTAGTCCAGATCTAGCTAGAACACCAGTGATATTCAGAGAGGATAGAAATAATATGACAGCTGCTGATGTACGTCAGCTATAAAATCCTTGTTTCTTTCCACACGGCTTCTAATACTATAATGCTTGTTTTTGTGTTTGCTGTTACAATTTCATAATAGCCTGCTGCTTTTGCACTCCAGTGAAGTGGAGAAGTAAGTCTCTGTGTGTGCACTGTGGCATTATTTACACTATTAAGTTCCGGGCGGGTATCTCTGATCTGATCCTTGGTGTGGCATTACTCATGAGCTTGGAGGAGACATGACAAGCCTTGAAGTGAGGCAGATTCTGGAGGGGGAGCTTGCAGGCTGGAGGGAGATCCCAGCAGTTGTTCAGCAGTGCAGGAAGGAGTAGTTGTAAGCCTGACCTTTCTGTGTAGAGAGCCATGAAGAGTGGGGTGCTGACAGCTATTGTTTCACTAACCCAATTCGGAGCACAGGGATATTTCCTGTAGTCAGATGTTGCCTCCAGGGGTTAGACACATCCCCAGTCTTTTCTGGCATTTGGTAGAACTCATGAGGCACCACCAAAGGGTTAAATAGTTCCACAGTGTGTCACTGGCTGTCTAATTAGGAAATGGTCCAAGCACTCAAAGTTCAAAATGCACGTGGTCTGAGCTGGGACTAAGCCCAAGTTCCCATTGATTGCAGCCTCATATGTTAGTGTGCTGCATCTGCACATGATCACTTCCCCTTGCCATTTCAGCCATTTGTTTTCCTTTTTTAAAGAAAAATCAAACAATTCATCTACAGAGTTTCACTTCTTTTGTCACTATCCAGAGTCTTTCATTGCTTGAGCTTGTGTGCTTTCTGGGAATAACCTGTGACTTTATAATTGAAACCAGGCCAGTAAAACATTACAAAAATCTTCTCACTCCACTCCATTCTGTAGCATCTGTGGCTACTGCTGGAGAGGCAGCAGGGGTCTCATCCCAGCAGAGGCGAAGATGTGAACTGGTCAGGCTGAGCCTCAGGGAGCCTGAGGTTCCTTGTTGGCTCTCAAAGAAGAAACAGAGGCAAAATGGCATCCAGCTGGGATTGTGTTTTGAGAAGAAAGGGCAGAGTGAGGCTAGGCTGAGGCCACAAAAAGGGAAAGGAAAAAAAAAACAGTTTCACCAAGCAAGCAATCATAGAAGCCTGATGCATGGATGATAATAGGGAAGGGGACAGATTCAAAATGTTACCCCATGGAGCCTGCAACCTAGAGGGTGGGCAAAGTTAAGTTCTGGCAATTCATAACGCAAGTGCTTTGTTTTCAGATGCAGAAAACGTAAATGTTTTCTTTTTTGACCATCAGAATCTTTCTCCTATCCATTTTCTTTCCTAGGAAATAAAATTATTACGGTTTTCAGACACTTGCATTTAATTAAAAGAAATCCTCGCCTTCCTTTAGAAATTACACTTCAATAAAACATTTTAGTGCTTGATGGAAATCATACAAGGGATTACAGGAGCTTTTTGGGACCTTCTGTTTGAGTGGCGTGGTTTTGGGGCAAATTGGTTTAGGTCTCAGCCCAGAATGGATGATAGTTTCTGAGGATGACAGCCAGCTTTCTGCTTATGAAAAAGAAGGTGGCAATTCTGGTCTCTACCTCTTTCCCCCTCCTGCTTCCAGCTGCATGTGTTTACTGCTTCCCTCCCCTGGCTCTTCCGCTGTTTAACATGGCAGGGAGATGAGTCAGATCATTAACCTGTCTGCAAAACATCCAGCAAGACAAATTCGGTCCATGAGCTTTCAGACTGTTCCTGGAACATGTGTAAGGGAGGGAAGGCCTGTGCAGCTGGGGATGACGATGAAGAGGGGGGACCCTTTTGGTAAAAGTAAGCTGTTAAATCAGCTTGGTCATCTCACTTAGCTGGTGCCTGGGTTGGTACCGTTGGCAGTGCTGGTAACAGTTTTCCTGCATCATAAAAAGCTGAAGAACAAAGATGCAGCTTCATCCCTGGCATAATGCTACAAGTGGAGTTGCAGGAGTTATACCCAGGGTGACTTTCCCTAAAGTGTGCCTTTTCAACATAGTCCACTAAATCAGCTCATTCTTGCTCTCTCTTTTGTTTATTTGTGGCTACACTGAATTAGCATCTTAAATAAATTGCCATGGGAATCAGAGATGCAATAGCTAACTTGCTTTCTCTTGTGCATCTACAAATAGTCCTTTCATAGCAGTCTTTTCACAATCTCATGTACAATGTTTGGGCTTTTGATGCCTATTCTGTTCCATAAAAATTCTAACAGGGTAAGGTGCATAACATATGGTATGCGGTTGATTGATAGAAAATTTCTAGCACATATAATTTATATATGCAGATGCAACGTCTCTCTTTCTGGAGTGACTTGTCTATTTATTGCTTCTCACTCTCATTCTGATACATTATTTCTGTGTTTTGTGGCACATGGATTGTAGAAAAGAAAGAAGAACAGATATCTTGATTAAATGAAGCAGGGCATTCTCTGCATAGAGGACATGGTAAAAAAAAAGAGCTTTGTAGGAAGAGAGAAGGTTGAAAAGACAAGCCTTGTGATGAAGAGAGCTGTAATAGTGGATCAATAAGAAAGGAAAAACTCTGAAAAGGCCTTGAAGCTCAGGACAAGAAAGTATGGCTTTCATGGGCATGTAGGTGACCTGGCTGGGGTATGGAACAAAAGATGACCTTAGTTGCTGAATTTTCTGTGGAGAACAATGTAGGTGCATTGGGAATAACATCCAGGCTCTGTAATCAAAATAATTAAAGTAATCAAATACTGTGATCACACAGTGGATCTGGGCAGAGGTTTACATGTTAAAAATATTAGAAGAAGAGAGCTCTGGTAAAATAATGTTGGTGATGTGGATAGAACAGGGTTAACTAAGCAGGAAATCTGGATAAAAGTATAGGCAGTGTAGGTTATATACTTGGGTGGCAGCTGATGGAGCCGTGCAATTGCACCAGAATCTCAGATATCGTTGAAGAACGTGCCTAGTATGTCTCACTGTGAAGAAAAACTTGCCAACGTGACCCCAGCACATTGTGATGCAGTGATATGTGCCAGAACTCACACGCAGCCTGTCAGCAGAAGCCTGAGAGCTGCGATATGCCTGCCCATCTGAACGAGGTGCTAACTTCAGCATCTGCTTCTGCAGGGGGCTCAGCTCCTTTACCAAAGCAGAGGGGGAGGGAAACGACTTGTGCCAAGACTATGCAGTAATGAATGTAGTGTGATTGGACTGCTTTAATTTGCCCCCAGAAAAGTATCTTAAAATTAGAGCTGTCAAGGCATTTAATACGGTATTCCTAAAACACAGGGTAAAATGTGGGACCGGGGAAAAGCAGAAATCTAAAAAATAGAAATGCATGCTTATAGATCATTGACATAAAAGTGGTACAAGAACCTGCCCAAGCAAATAGTAAAAGCTGGATAGAATGTAACAAGAAGTAGGGTGCCTTGGCAGTGTGAGAGAGGAAGAGGTAGATGCTGAGACAATTAATCGGAAAGGTCAGAGAAGAAACAGTGAAAGCCAGAAAGATGGCATAGTTTTTAGGGAGGATTTAAATTATTTCCAAAGCAGAAGAGAGCTCAAAGAGGCTGAGACTGAACTACAAAGCATGATATTTCTGCAGGGACTTATTATAAGAGACTTGATGAGACTGATTTTGGTGGCAGACAGGCCTCACAGCCAAACTAGAGGCATAAGAAAGTAGGACAGAGCTGGGATGAAATGGGATCACCGGCTGTAAGCAGGGTATTCAATTAACTAGGAACTATTCAATTCAAACAAAGGAGGGAGCAACTCGGGGAGACAGGTGGGATCATAGATGGCTGAGGCAAGATCAGAAGGAGCTTAAATTTCAGGGAGTATTCACTCCATGCAATACCTCTTCTGTCTCTTTGTTAAGATCACTAAACTGACAGAGAAGTATTTGCTTCTGTGCTACATTACCTTTCTTTGAAATGACTGGGGGGGACAGCCGGGGGGGCCAGGGTGGTGCTGAAGAGAAGGGAGACTCAACACTTCAATTTTTGACAGCAGTGAGTTGCTAGATCAGCTTGTTTGTCTCACAGAACCTTATCCTAAGGTGCCTGTGTTGTAACCGTGCTCTTTGGGGGAGATCAGGACCAAAAGAACAAGCAGTTAAGATGAAGGTAAAGAGAAGCAATCATAGGAGGATCAATGAAGGTTGGGGGGTCAGGTCAAGCAGGTCAGGGTAAGACATTTGTGACAGAGAAGTGAGAAACCCCAGTGTCACCAAGCACAGTGTGTTAGGAAGGATCAAAATAACAAAAAGGGTGGAGAGAAGAAAAAGAGCATTTGCAAGTGAAACTTCTTTACAGTGAATATGGTCTTAAATTGATTCACTGTTTTTTTGTTTGTTTGATTGATTGATTGACCTGGAAGAAACAATGCATTGGGGATGCCTGTGGGCTTTCTAAAAGTGTTTGCATGAATGCGCAGCAAATATATGCTTCTCCTGGTGACTTATTGATTTTTTTCCTTCCGTCTTCAGCATTTTACTGCCTAGCAGTAAACCGTCAAGCACTAGCCCTTCCTAGTCTGCCCCTCTTGTTCCCCTACTTAAGAATGAAACACAATATCTTGAACACCCAGAATGTGAAGAAGCTAATCATTGGCTCGCATTGTGGCTGGCAGGGCAGGCCCGCCTCTTTGGCTTGTGCTGACAAGCTGTTTATGTTTGTGCAAGGCCACCCTTTAACTCAGCCGCCTGATGGCCATAATGGGACCAACTGTCTGAATGCTGCAGGGAGCTAAATCTTCTGATCAGAGGCACAGTGAATTTCAGTCTCTGATACTCCTGCGTGGACTCTATGGAACACTAGTAAGTAGCCTTCTGTCTCGTTGTGGCTTTTCTCATAAGGCTAAGGGCATGTTTTAGCAATGCAGGTAGGCACTGTCATTCAGAAAGGCAGCTATTGAAATATTTTCCTCTGTCTGAAGTAAAAGAGCAGCTACTTTGTATGCAGCGTCATGACTACAAGGACTACACTATTTCAATCTCAAATGAGACCTTTCTGGGAGGCAAGAGGGAAGAAGTTAATAGGGACACAACCCGCTGAAACTTGCCAGGTTATTTTTTTGTATATATATGACTTTAATTATTCTGCATACAGTTCTCATTTTCAGCTGCGTTTCCAGGATTTGATCATCCAGTGGTGTTTCAAGCAGCAGCAGTTTTTGCAACGTCATAAGTAGTACTGTTCAAAAAGTGTGAAAGGACTAGAAATGGAATACTATAAAACAAATGTTCCCCAAAATGCTGATAGGTGCTGTCATGTTCTAAGATATATGCCTAGCAGTAGAAAAAACAAAGTCATGTTCAGAGATTTCAGACCTCTTCGCTGGCTGCTATTAGGAAATATTCCCAGCTCCACAGAGCAGAGATGGAACAAGCTTGACTTTTTGTGTCTTTAATATGTCCCTTCTAATGTTCAGAATTTTAAATAAAATATTCCATGTTTGGACAGTATTCTTGAGCTTAACCCTGCATTGGAAATATTGATGGACTTTTCAGACTTCCTCTTTTACCCTTTACACCAGCAAAGAAAATCTTAATGTCCCTGTCAGAGCTGGACACCATGCAGAATCTCAGAACTAGTCTGACCTTGAAGTCTTGATAAGTGTGTTTCATGTGGTAGCTGAGGAGCTCATCTATAGATCTCACTTTATAAATGAAGAAAAGATATGACATTACGTGACTTTGCCATGATCATAGAGCAAAGTAAGTGTCAGCACTCAGCTGTCTATTACTGAGGCAACTGTACTATATTATTTCCTTTTCTTCCTTTCATTTATTTTACAAAATCCTATCAGACAATGCAAATAGTAATTTCTAGGGATTACTGTGTGCACCTCACAAGGTTCAGATTGACTAAGAGAAATACCTCATGATTGGACTGTATCCAAACTGCTCTGAGCTCAAAGCTGGATGGGAAGCCTCAAGCAGAGTACGCCGTATCAATATTTTTGGTTCTTCTTTCTTTTGGCATGGCTGGAAATGCCCAGTATGGCACTATGACAGCACTTCGATTGCCAGGGTGGTCCTTTCTCCAGGGTACTTCTTCAGCTCTCTCCTGAACCAGAAGTGACAAGATCTCCAGAAAATTCAGCTCAGGCTTTGAGTTCAAGGTATCTGGGGGGGAAAAAAAGAAGCTGTCACTGCAGATAAGTGTGTTCATTATGCCTCTTTTAAAAATCACAGGAAAAGCCTTACTTCTAAGTTTCAATTAGGTCTTTGTTAGCCTTGAGTCATGCTGAAAAAATAAAAGCAAATCCAAAGTGAGGCCTGATGCCATGTTCTTTTCAGCTTGTCTAACTTGCTACCTATGGATGTATCTAATAGGGGGGTGCCCTGGGGGTTGTGCCCTCATCCCTGCTGTGCTGCTTGTGTTTTGGGGCTGTGCACAGCTTCTGCAGACAGCCCTGATGCAGTCTGAAGACCTTTGGCTCAACTTTCCTCCTCATCTATAATGCTTTTAAGGACTGCATCATTCAGTGAGTCTGGAATTGCAGAGGGCTAGTCAAGCAATATTATCTGTGGGAAGCAGTGGCTAAGAGACGTTAGGCAGAAACTTTCAAATAAAATTGGTGAAATTATGGGCAGCTGTTGTACTTTAACTAGGCGTAGATGAGTCTTGATGCTCTACGGCAATGTAGTGCATGTGTGATAGTATATGAACTAAAGCCAATTATAGCAATAAGCTGCTTCTGTGCCAGGCTCTGAACACAGGCCAGAGGTTTGCACTCTGTCTCTAAGTAGCAGATAGATACTAAGCCTTGATTAGCAAGTATGAAAATGAAACTGTGTTTTGTCTATAGATTAGGAAAGCAGGATCTCAGTATTTAAGTAACAATGAAAGCCATGAGATACACATCAAGCATAAATACACACCTAGGAGTTTTTGCTGTGCTCCCTCAGTACATAGTTAGGAACAATCAATATGCTTACCACATTGTCTCTCTCTGGACTAAAGAAAGAACTCCCTTGTACATCACAAGCTCAGCACAACATGGCTTGCTCTATAGGGGCAGACTGTGCCTGTTTGATTTACATCAGAGTAAACAGGCAGAAGATTAAAATTGATTTGTTTACCTTCCAGAGAGATGATTTTCAAGATGTATTCACGGGGCTTGCTAAAAAAGGGTGCTGAATCAACATCCTTCATTAAAAACCTGACTACTCTGAACTGCATATGCTATAATTGTACTTTCTCATTCTGAGATGTTAGGCAGTTTGTGAAAACAAAATGATTTACTACTACTCATTAGCTGAGCTTTCAGATTGCCTGGGAAGCAGATAAGCATATAGTCCTCAATCTACAAAAGAGGGAAATTAAATCTGTAAGAAAGCTGGAAATAGAACTAAGATCTGCTTCCCAGGGCCGAGTTTTTACTGCAATTCATTTTTGTCCCCTGGCTATGTAGGTGCACTGTATTGTGGGATCGCTTGTCAATATTTTCCTGTGGCTGAGTCTTTAGGCAAAAATGTGCAGGCACATTTGCAATATAGCTTTTGTTCAGTCATTCAGCAGTTAATGAAAGGTATTAATCTGGGGTTGAATGAGACCCTGACCTCTTACCATGACCTCTTACCAGCATTTCCCAAATATAGTTGCCAGATTACAAAGCATGTAACATTAAATCTGATCTACTAGATTTCCCCTTCTTTGCCCTTGAGAATGTCAGACCAGCTCCCAGAACTGATCAATCTCCCAGGAAAGAACGACTCTCTAGATTAATAATAGTTTTGAGTTACCAGAGCTGTAATTCATGACACTCCGAAGCATTTGAATTCTTAGTGAAAGCAGGAGGCTTTAAAGGTGCTTTTCATCTCAAAGTTTTGGCTTACTGGCAAGTGCTCTGCTGGTGTGTTCTGTATGATTGACACACATCAATGAAGGTTATGATAAGAGAGAGCCTGTGAGTGAAATACCACATGTGCCCCCTCCCATCAGCTATTTGAGTCTGAGTAGAAAACTGAACTGCCAGCTAACAGGAGAAAGTCTGAGGGCCTGAACGAAGCTGTGGCAGACTTCTGACAAGTTTGGATAGACTTCCTTGTAAAATCACTCGCCATCAGTACTTATGTCTCTGTAGGGGTAGAGGCTGAGATTTGCAACCTCTCCTCAGCCTCCTATGATAAATTGCCCTCTCTCTTAAGTCCAAACCCTTGACTAATACCCTCATGCTAATATCCTCAACTTTCACCCATACCCGTGAAAGCTTTTTTAAATCTTTCATTGTGTTGTTTTTTTTCCCATGTATATTTTCCTAGATATTAGATCCTTTTCTAGGTGAGGGATGTTGTTGCCACTAAAGTGGCAACCAATACTGGTTCTAAAAAAAAAATAAAAATGTTAAGCATGCAGTTTTTCTATTAAAAAAGAAAAACCAGCAAGGTTGTAGTACTCAGATCTCACTCATACATCAAGACCATAGGGTCTTCTCCTGATGTGTGCATTTTATTTTGGTGGTGTTACTCAGACAAAGCACTGCACTTAGGAAAGAAAAGGATTGCAAGGTCGGTTATATGTGCAAAATTCACACATTCAAAGAAGAACAGCAGAAATTTCTCAAGCAGGAATTTGCCACAGGGCCAGTTCTGTAGGGTGGCCTGCCTGAAATACAGGATGTTTCAAAAGACAGACCCAATTTCAATTGAAGATCCATTTCAAATGGATCCATCTTTCTTAAACAACTGTATAATAGAAAACAGGTCAGGACAGAAAGAAAAGGAATCACTTTGTACCTTCCTTGCCTGTGGCAGAGATGCAGTGGCTAAGTGGTCTGGTCTGTTCTGCCTTAAATCTGTATCTACCAGAGTCCATTGGTTTCTCTGACTTCTCTCCCTCCTGTCTGATATGCCTGGCCTCCCAGCTGGCCAGCAATGCTGGCAGAAACGAGCATCAGTGGCATATGGATACTTACACTGGCTGTGCTTTGTTCCTGTGCTGGGGAGATGTTCCCTTGGGCTCCACAGGCAAGCCCTAAGCTTTCCTCATACTGGAATCACTGGCTTACAGAACAGGCTCTCTGCATTGCCGCTTTGCTTTGGTAGTGTGGAAAAGGCAGAGTCTTGCAAACTACCTTCTTTTAGGTTACATACAAGACTGGTATAAAAATTAACTGCAGCCTCCAGATGGCCCACCCAGAGAGCAAATTGTATCCCAATATGTGCTCAAGTAGGCAGGAAATATTATAGATGCCATTGCTCCTTCATCCACGAAAGGGTTTTTTAATATCTCAGTTTCCTTCCTTTTTGCCTGTGTAGCTGGGCCGAAGGTCTAAGAAAGCAGCAATTTAAACTCGTAGCATAAAATGTCCCTAATTGAATTGGGTACCTTGCTGTGTTCTGCCCTGGTTACTGCTGTGTAAAAAAATTATCACAGCTGTCATCAACCTTTGCTTCTTATCACTGCTGGTTCACAGCATGTGAAACTCAGAAGCATAGTACCCCCATTAAGATTCAAGGATTGCACTGCACTCTCATGAAATCAAATCATACTGTGGCTTGCTTTCTCCTTACACAGCATCTTCAGTTGACACTTTACCTAATGCTTTCTAAGGTATAGTATAACCCCCTAATGTACCCTGTCAGGTGCTAATGTTTGTTATAGTAATATCCTGGCGTGGAATTCTGCAGCTTTTACTCTGGCAAAACTCCCACTAATGGCAATAGAGGATTGGTGACTTAAGGGTTGAAATGGGACTAGGAGAATTACAAACTTTTCTCATATGTATGGTCTAATTTCTGCTTCTGATTGGGATGCTTAACTTTAGAGTGCTACCTTCGGCCTTCTTTTCAATTAATCTTTGAATGTGTAACAGCAAGTTGATGAGGTTAATATTAACTCCAGCACTGCAGTGTCTGAACTTCCAGCATATTACACTTTTCAGATACTGTCTTCATGAGACCATCTGTCTAGAGAAATCTGTCTCCTTCTCTCCATTTTCCCTATAATTTTCTCCTGATATCCATTTTCCTCTATCACTTTGAAATTTATGCTTGGCACTCATATAACTTTGGGACCTAGAGCTACATCAAAACATTTCCTTGGTTCGCAGTGGCTATGGAGAATGTTATGCTATCACACTCCAATCCACAGATGGGAGAATGTGAGCCAGGGCTACTGTTGCTCTGACTGCAAAAAAGACGATAGAAGAGTGGAGAGAGATTTTCACATAAGTAGAAAGAGCAGGGGCAGCATTCTTGTGTATGTGTGCAGGTACATAAATCAGGGTATTCTCAGTAGCGGTATCTTGTATTCACACCTGCTCCAAAGCTCTGCACAGCCTCAAGCCTCTCAGCTTTTCACTCTGGCTTTTAGTGTCTCCTAGCCTGAGGCCCCTCATCCTTAGACCTGGCCTCCAGCTCATGCCAATGTAGAGCATCTAGCCCGTACTTGTGGTCTGTGCCTCTCTGTGTCAACCACATAGTTCACAGCCCCTTCATCTTTCTGCCACAGCTCCTCTCCTCCCATCCTAGAGCTGCCTTTTTTTTTCCGGGCCTCCCAGATCTCATCCTCCTGAACCTCTGTGCTCCATACCATTTAAAATGCTTGTTCTCCCTGCCTCGCAGTCCTTAAAAGCTTCCCCAGAGCCCTTTGCTCTTTACCATATTCTCCTACTATCAGTCTTCCCGCCTACAGCCCAGTGTTTGCAGTTTGAGAAATGGGTCTGTTTCTTCTCCCCTCGAGTCTCAGGTTCTTCATTGCAAGGGTCTCAACGTACCTTCTTTTTCCTCTTTCTCATTGTACTTGAAGGCAGGAAAGCAGGACAGGTCCAGGGTAAACCAAGCACATACTAGCCCATTGTATGCTGTAAGAATGGATAGCTCCAGGCAAGGTCAGAGAAAGGCTAAGAAATATATAAGCATGGTGTTTTTCAGAAAATGTAGCACTTTCTATTTCTCTTGGCGAACAAAGTGTCCAGTATTCAAACACATACCTTGTGAACCAACTCCAGGCCCAGAGCTGCTTTTGAACTGCTTGCTGTGATTCTTCATGTGCTCATTTCTTTGTGTTACTGGTCACATGGTAACATTTATGATTCTTGGATGAACGATGTTTTCAAACAAAAAGAGGGATTTGTACACATTACTTTTGGTTCAGAACTTTTAATGAATGCAGCCATATGAAAATGTATTACATCAATGTTTCCTGGATAGGCGCTTTTGAAAGAAAGCTTATGTGAATGAAAGTTGGTGAAAAACAGTAATACAGAGACTGCAATTTTACAGGAAGCAGGGCTGGGGGTTAATTTCTGAGAATAGCAAACCATCATTCCATAGAGAGCAGAAGTGTGAACCTGGCACAAACTGAGTCTGTGCCAGTGTTGGTTGCTACAGAAGTGTGACTTAGGTCTTTAAGTAAGATTACAGTCAGGAGGAGCGTGGGGCTTGCTCACCTGCCATTTCATGGCATATTTCCATAGGCAGCTTGAGCATTTGGCTTGCAGTATTCTTTCTTCCCCTGCTCCAGTCCATAATGCCCCATGTCTGTGTCAGCTGCAGCACTCAGCGGACTCTGGTGAGCTAATTCACCTCACTCACCTTGCAGAAAATTGATGTGCTTGTTATGGGTCAGTTTTCTGTCAGGAGATGAACTGTACCTGCTCACAGGGAGTCCAACAGGCACCTCTGTGCAAGGTAAGAAGTGGGAGTGTACAGCCAGAGGGGGAAAGGGAACCTTTGAAAACAGTCTGATGTCTGTCTTTTGAAAATACAGCCTTCCAATATTTGACCTTCCTTGATGAAAACCACTGGGACATAGGCATTGCATGCTGTTTGCTGGCTTATTAAAGAATACAAAATATCCACCCTTTAACTCCTGTACTGTGGGCTTCAGGGTGGGGAAAAGGGACAACCATTCCAGCTCACTTAGAAGGGAAAAGGCTGCATGTCTCTGTCATCAAAGTGCTCAGAATGAGGTCATGTGCCCCAGGCAAGTCCAGATCCCTGCAGTCACAGATGGTAGGGAGAGTTGATGAGAAAATGTGGCTTAGTGCTATGTTTATTCTCCCTTTTTTTCTGGGGACAGCCAGGGGCTACTGCAGGCTGTAGTGA
Source organism: Aegotheles bennettii (assembly GCA_013398125.1). Lineage (NCBI taxonomy): Eukaryota > Metazoa > Chordata > Aves > Caprimulgiformes > Aegothelidae > Aegotheles > Aegotheles bennettii. The sequence goes on along the minus strand of VZRW01004680.1, from coordinate 373,407 downwards.
AAACAGCAGCAGCAGTGGGGCTTCTCCAGTGATTACATCAAAGTTAGAATGCATTATGTTCTTGTCTGAGCTGCATATTTACTTTCTGTGGAAAAGAAATGATACACTATAAAGCAAAATACATATGTTACAAAGCAAAATACCAAAAGCACTGAAACAGCCCAATCTTCATCTAACAGTAGGAGCAGGCTGCAAAGGATTATCACACTATATTATCTCTGTGGAAGATCAGCTGACAGTTATGTGCTTTTCTGGAGAGGTACAGGCTTTTGCCAAACTCAAGTCACTGGAACCAAGCTGAAGTAATAAAATTAGTACAAGTGAGGCCAGAGCAACTGAATACAAGCTTAGTATCTGAACCCAGACCCAAGATATTCCATGTGCTGGCTTTAAAATGCTGGTGGTAAAATGATTTATAATATCACAGCTAATTTGTCTTTAAAAAATGGGTTATTGTCAGTGCCAAAATCTACATTATTTTATTTCATCAACAGTAAGTGAACTGAAGCTTTGCCTTGAACTCCTCCAAGGGTACATTTGCCTCAGTTTATCAGACTTGTGGTTTTTCAGTCTGTATAAAAGCCTGCCAGCTTGTTTGCAGCAGAAGATTCATCTAGGACTTAGAAACCTGCATAAAGATATTTAAAATCTTACACCAAGTAGTCTGCAGCTAAAATGAAAGGTGAACACATAGCTGTGGTGCGTCCCTTGCTTGTTAATCTGGATCCTGAGCTTCTATCATTCAGGCAATTTCACAGATTCAAATTAAATGGCAAGATGCATCCTCCACTAAACCCAGACCTTTCACCTGTCGCTTTCTCAGTATTTAAAATGCAAAAGAACAGCATGGAAAACAGGTTGCTTTTATCTATACCTTTGCAATCCAGCAATCAGAATGCAACCACGCTGGACTGGATGGAGGTACATATTCTGCCACCTACTGTGCATCACAACCTGTCTGTCACTGACTGAAGAGGGGCACTTTTTCCTTGCTTTAATGAACATGCAATGAGGTTTAAAAAAAACCTTTCAAGAATCTACGTACAAAACTGCATATAATCAGTACAATCTATATCTAAACTGCATCCTACTTCACTCTTGTCCTACTAACATTGCTAACATAGTTGATCTTGGTGAAAAATCAGGGTTGTTTTCTACTTACACGAAAAATAACAGGGTTGTTTTGTAGCTGGCATTTGAAAACACCCTAAATGGAAGCTGCCATTTTTCTGAGAAGGCAAATTGCTCCTTTCAGGTTGTTTTCCCTATCTGATGTGTTTTTTGTTGCAGTCTTTGCTATATGAAGCTTTCTACAGTAAATTTTTTCTCGCCATCAAACTGATTAATATCTCTATTTTCCCAGAAAACTAACATCCTTGGGCTAGAGAGGAACATGCTGCTTGATTTCTTCAAAGCTCATGGAGACAGAGTGTGAGAAAGTGGGCGTCAAACGATGCCCTAGTAATACCCAGGTAACAGTGAGGGGACACACAGCTAGACTGCCTAGAGGTAGGAGCTATCTATGGACAGTAGGATGCTGGTACCCCACATGGGTGATATGAAAGAAGAAATGAAGAGTAGAAAAGAAGGGAGGAAAGGATGGTGAATAAGAATGATCCCTGGAAAATGAAAGGTTATTTAAAATCAGTCTTCTATTTTTGAATCTTGAAGTTTCTTGAAGCTTTCTTACAGAGTTGTTATTTGTGAAAGCAGCCTTTGATGTAAATAGACTGATTTTTTTGTGAAAACAGATATATTGAAGAGTATCTGAGAGATCAGTGTGAATTAATGCATTTGCTTCTTGGGGAGAAAAACATTCAGTCAGCATGAACATCACAAACTAAAAGTGGTTATTTCCACCTACACTCCACTTGTAACACCATGTCTCACCAAAAAAAAAATAGTTCTTATTCCAAAGATAACAGTCATTCAACTTGTCCTGTATTGTGACAATACAGTGGGGAAGAGAGCCTACATGAGGGTTACTCTGCTGTACCCCATGAAATGATTTCTGGCCCCTAACCTGGAAGTCTGCTCTACCAGGATCAAGTCCTTTAATTTAGTGGAAAATCTTAGTCCTGATAAAAACAAGATGTAGTTAGTTCATCCCACTTGTTTACTAAGTGGGAGATGAATAGCTCAACTTTTAACAACCCTTGTTTACTGCTGTTTGAAAAAATAATATTATTTGATTCAGGTGACATCTGTGTATTTCAAGTGTTTCGCTGTTTACTACATTGATGGGAGAACAGAAGGGAGGAAACATGCTAGAATTCAGGCCAAAGAGGCACGACTGTGCTAGCAGCTGAGCAGTAGGGTGCATGAAATCTGTTCTCACGTACTTCTTGTTTGTGTGGGGTGCTCTGGTGTCTAATAATAAAACTGAGCTCATGTGTAGCCTTTTACGTTGGATCACTGGATTGCATTTCAGTCATCTGGAAGGCTGCCTGTTTTCACAAAAGCTATAGGAAAATAAGACCTTTGAAATCTCTATCATTCTGCCTGATGTGGCTGAAATTATTCAATGGGTTATACAACTATTGGAAGGAATTGTGACAGCACAGGCAAAAATACATGCAAAGAAAATCAGTTCATAATTTTCTCCTTTGCTTCTACTGATTAGAGAGTCTTGATTGATTTGGTTTGTTTTAAATAATTCAACTGCTTTTGACCTTAACAGTCCAGATCTGTCAATCTTGGATCCAGGAATCCAGGTACAAGATGAGCAGACAATCAGCACAACCCTAAGTGTGCAAACATGAAAAACTGAGCAAGTGACGGGGCTCAGAACTTCTAGGCAGAGTGTTTACAATGGTGTTTTTATTTTGTTAATGACTCACTGTACTGATTCACCCATGCTTTATTGAAAGCTGCCTTGTTTAGAGATTTTTACTGTTCAAACAGAGTAAGATTGTTCCCAGTAGAAAATCTTGCAAAAGTCCTCTGGCAAAACTAAAGACTAAATAAAACTTTTTTTTTTTAAGTAAAAGAACATGGAAAAACTTTTTTTATCCACCATAAAATTGGCTTCCCAATTTTTAATTGGGAAAACAATGTTCTTCAGTTCTGACTCAAAAGCCTTGAGGTATCCAGTAACATAGGTGACCCGTCAAGCCTCTGCTACCTGAATTTAATCAGGGCAGTTGACCTTTAACTAGCTGAAAATAAGGACTGAAAGTGACTTAGGAGCTTCAAGTCATGGACTTTCACAGGGTGCTTTACCAAATTTCTGCTTGTGGTACTTTTGGTAAAATGTTCATTCTTGGAATTCATGGATTGGCTCACCCCAGAGGTTCTCTAATAAGCAACAGCCTTAGACTCTAAGAGTTGCTTTATTAGAGAGAAAAAAAACACCAAACCAAAAAGAAAACCTCCAAACACAATAGATTTGCTTCCCACCTGGAAGAATTTAAAGGATGTAAGTGGATCGGCATTCCCTTCCCAGTTTATAAAAACCAGGTTGTTCTAAATGACTTGCTAAACTGTTGAACTATTTCCAGTAATGCACTGGATTTTTTTTCTCCCCCCTTTCAGAGTGGCTGTTGGTGCTGGGAGGGAAGGCTTCAAGGTCGGTTTGTTTCCACAGCGGGGGGGACACCCGGCTGCCACCTTCCTGAGTGGTGTATGGTGCTCTCGGCTGCTGGGGGATTGCCTGGGGGAGCAGTCAGTCATCTGCAACCAGGAGACCATCCCAGCATGGGGCTGGCTGTTTATTTTCAAAGCCTTCGTACCTCAGGTTACTCGTAAGGCTGATGCTTGGGGAGTTCTGCTAAAATTGGTCTGTATATATATTCCCTGGTTTGTCTGTGATTTGCAGTTTATGAAAACCAGACAGATGACTCAGTGCTCTGCAAGTTAGTGTAGGGATGGGAGCTTCTGACATAAGAGCAGCTTTTACAGAAAACACTGAGTTAAGAAGATTCAGGCTCAAGCTAGATTGCTTCTTCCCTCCCCCCCCTTTTGTCTATTTTTACTGCATCATTGGTATGTGTCCAAGGAAAGTCGGCCATATCATTCGGAAATACAAGGGGATAAACTTTTGACTGTCGGATCTCTTCAGGCTGAGAGACTCCAGAGTAAATGAACTGGGAGAGAGACAATTAAAAGGAGAGATTTCTTTGGGTGAACTTTTTTGGTTGTCTGCTCTGCCAACAGCAGTGTAAAATAACGAAGAAACTGCAGCAGTCCTTTCCCACTGTCTTTCTAAATAATGTAAGTCACCCTTTCACACTTGTCTTTAACTGTTCGTGTGCTTTTTTTGCTTTCGAGTATTTGGTGAGAGCAGTGGTTTTACAGTGAGCTCTTGCCAGGAGCTCTGCCATGTGAATGAGCGGATCGCTTTGTCTGTCTTTCTCTTCTTTAAGTCAGGGCTGTAGCGGGGAAGCGGGCGGTTTGACACCACTTTTCTTTGACAGTCATGCTAGCTCGACTTCAGATGGCTGTCGAAACCTCTAAATCTTTTCGGCGTTTGTGCAGAAATTCGTTTGTAGTTGGCAAAAGACAATAGCAAATGTTTTGACTGAACTATGTGTGTCAGGCTTGCCGTAAAAGCAGGCGTTTCAAAGGGGATTGTGTGTGATGCTGTGTAAACAGGACAGGATGTGACAAGGGAAAACATTTGTTTCCTGCTCTTTAATATTTAAAAGAAATAATTGAAGCAGAGCTAAGAAGTTTGCCTAGGAAAGAAATAATGATGTTTATTCAAAGCAAAATAGTGACTCTGTAAATCTCAGAGGACAATAACAAGGTCTAATTAGGAGAGTTTTACTTTTCACAGGGTTCAGTTTTTTGAAGCTGGCAGTAGGCATTAATGTTGCTGTGTTCTGTTGTGCTTGTGTGAATAGTAACTTGACCCATTACTTGGTGTGTAGCTCTCTCTAGGTTACTTACGTTGGTTCATTTCCTCCCTTTTAGTTTATCTTACTATTTTAAAAATGCAGTCTGGGCAGGCTGTCATGCAGATGGATAGGTTTAAGTAAAAACAAGGGATTATAATGATAATGTACCAGGTAATATACCGAGGATAAGGCAAAAATTGCCCTGAACTCAAACATTCATTAGGCCAAAACAATTACATAAATGTTCATTTATATGGGGACAAATAAGAAAATTGTCATGAAAGTACAATGACTAAATATTTCTTAGGTAAGGATGTGGCATAAGAAAAGTTGCTTTCCATTTCAGCCTTGGATTTTTTGACTTTTTAAGGCAATGGATTTATTACCTGGATAACAGTTCCGTGGCTAACTATTGTGATTTAATCATCAGAAGTTTTTTTCTTAAAATTGCACATTGCTGCTTGTGTGAGCACTGAAATGAAGTTGATGAGTGATACTAATGAGACCTTCCAGACAATGTGAATATTTGGAACACACTTGGGAATATAAACTGCAGGGATTGAAAAGCACATTAAAAGGTTTGGTTTGTTAAAATCAGTATAAACCTTTTTATTTTAAAGCTAGTCCCATAAGTTTTTGGAAGATGTACTCATGATATCTAAAGCCTGAAATGGTTATAAAGACAAATTACCAGGGAGCTACTGTACCTGGTTGTGGTACTGCATCACCCTGCTAGAAAACTAAGCCAGCAGAAAAAGGAGGTTAGTCCATGTTTCCAGGGGTTTTCTGGGGGGGGGAATCATTCTGTTTGTTGCTGACAAAATAAAACAAGGCTTCTGTGCTTTGGCCCCCAACCAGAACTGCTTATCATAAACCAAAGGTTTCCTCAAACTTCTCAGCAAAGCATTTGACAAACTGGAATTGCAAAGAAACTCTCTGGTCTGATCTGGACCTGCAGTGCCCACAGTTTGATTGCAAAGAACAGCTTGGGGCTATTCTTCGTTGAGGGCTGCTTTCAGTCCTTGAGATTCATCCTTTTTCATGAGAAATGGCTTTGATACACCTTTAATACATCATGACTTTCCTCAGGGAGAAGGCTAAACAGAACTTTGTCGCTTCAAGGAGCACCACTAACACATACTGCTTGAGGGCCAGAAGAAAACACAAAGTGGGTTTTATGACAGAACCAATTCTAGGTTTGATTACAAGGTTTCTGGGAAGAGGGAAAAATTAAAATAATGGAAACTTTTATTTCAGCCAACTGGAAAAAACCTTTTGGTTTCTTTGTGTAATTCATAAAGGGAGACAGAAATGTATCATGCCAGAGACAGAATAAAAATTAGAAGTGTATATATATACGTGTTTAATGCTTTTTGGGGGAGGAGTCTTAAATGTTTGGGGTTTTTTTCACAGAAGCTCTTTTCCATTTACTAACTAGAATATATGAGTTCAGTGAAATCTTGGTTTTGAGGCTAGGTTTGAGACAAACAGTGTCCATGGCCCAACAGCACACTCAAGTGCTGTCTGAATTCTGCTATGTCCAGCAGCATGCACTGTGTTTGGGAAAAATAGATCTTACCTGGACAATGATGACAATGCTGCTGGGGGATTTCCCCAGCCCTTGACAGTATTCTTTCTCCAGCAATTCCAGTTTTATCTTGAAGGTCAGGTTGTTTACTGGAAAATCCCATGTAATTGGTGCTTGAAGCCGTCATGAAAACATGCTGGGCCTGTCTTTGCCTGATAATGGAATTTCATTAATTCATAACAAAACTAGGATTTGGACAGCTTGTATAAACACAGTAATGCTCCTGATTTCTTTGAGGAAAACTGCAGAATTAAATGAATTGAAAAGCTGTTGGTTGTCCTAATGCAAAGAATCAAGTGTTGTGTATTACTGTAGTGAAGCTGAAATTTAATCATCAGCATAAAATATTAAGCATACACCATTTTGCAGGCACAGTGTACAGTAGGTTAGGATAAATCCTTGAGCCAAATGTAAAAGAATTGGATTTGATCAGTTGGCAAGCATATTACCTCATCAAAATCAAGTGTGCCTGAGGATACACGGGTAGGTAGCTATTTTGAACTATTTGTATATACACAGCAGCAAACATCTATATTGTTCCAAATAACACATTCAGATTGTAAAGAATGATCCTTAATACAGTTGCAATATAGAAGGGAATGGCTCTTCAGATTTTAATAGTTGTTTTAAGGACAGTGCAATATTCTGTATTATAAAGAGCCTTTAATTCCAAATAATCTACAAATGCACTGAAAACTTGAACAGTGTTTTTCCACTTTTTTTTCTTATTTTTTAAGCCCTAAAAATTGTCTCCTGGAATTTTGCCCATCCATATTTTGCAGGGTACCATATATGAACTTGCTTTTTTAAGTCAGCTTTCAGGGACCACAGTGAAGAAGTCCAGTGACCGTCAGATTGAAATCTACTATTGCAGATCCTACATTTGGCTGACACCTTCAATCAAAATTAGATATGCTATTTCCAGAGACTGCGGGTTGTGGTTATGTTATTGCTGATGTTTCTGGGTTAAAAAAAAAAAAAGAAAAAAAAAAAAGAGTAATGGGAGCTATGTGAAATGCGTGACATCCAAGTTTTTTAAAAAATAAGACTGAAATAAAATCAATATTTATTGAAAGGAATAAATGTGGGAAGTGAAATAATAGTTGTTTGGAGCTATCTAAAATACTGAAGGGAAAAGAACCATTTTTGGTAGGCTACTTTTGAAGACACACTTACTGTTTTTGTTAGAATTGGGCCTGCTCTTGTGTTTGTTGTGTGACATGAATGGATTGGAGGCAGTCCCTTGGTGTGCTGTAAGGTTTATGCTAACATGTGCGTGTAACTGAGAGAGCTGTTTGGTTGTAAACACTTAGCAAAAGCATTTTGGAAGAATTCCTGTTTTGTGAGAAATTGTGCGAGATTTCTTTCTCTTCCTCATTATTTTTGAACAATTGGAATAAAGTCCACCTTCCCCTGAACAAAACTCAGGTTAACCCTTGGAGAGATGAAAATGGCATTTCATGTCAAACTTTCTGAATTGTTTCATTTCTATAAAGATCAGGTTTTATTTCTATTGTTTAAATAACTAAATATTTATTATCTAAATTTTAATATTAAAGACATTTGTCTTTGTTTTCTACCATAGGCTCTCTAGACGTTTTCCATCACAGAATCTGTAGACTTATCTTGGCATTGCATGTCATTCCTTCTAATAGTTGGGGTTGCTGGCTATTTTTTGATTGGGCTTTGCTTATTTTAAAAGGTGAATTTAGCTGGAAGTCAGTAATTTAGTTTGATCACAGGAATAACAGCTTATAAGTGGAATAGCATAAAGTGAAATAAATAAAGTAACGTGTCACTCTAATGTACTGTGTGGGGGCAGCCAAGGATCTAGTCAGTTTAGAAGTCTGCTGGCAACCAGGCAGCCTTCCCACTTACCAGCTGGACTTTAGGGCAATAACTCAAAAGCAAATCCCATTCAAAGGGAAGAATTGAAACAGCAATTGGAATATACTTCTTGAGGTGCTGAACAGATAGCGTGGCAGGTAGATGTTGGCTGGCTCAGTCTATCTTGCTACTAGTTAGCTGCAGCAGGGTTAAAAGAGACACAGCTAGATTAAGAAGGAGACTAATCATAGACACATGAAAAATGTTAGCAGCATGTATTCTGGCACTTCTTACATTACACGGTGATCCTGTTAACAAAAGCATCAAAATATATCCTGTACAGCTGGACTGCTACGATGGTTTACAAAGAAACTGCTACCAGAATGGCTATGATGGTTTACTGTTAGATATTAAATCTAGAATATAATAACTTTAAGAATATGCCCTGCCACTAGGAGAAGACAAATGACTTTAAAATGTACTGTAATCAGGTCTAGACTAAATGTTCCCCTGGAAGAACTCTGGACAACTCTGCTTTTTATGGTCAGCACTTTTGCTCATGTGTTAAAGTATTATTCATTCTCTCTCACTTTAAAACCTTCTGAATGTTATCAGTTTTGGTTGCATTTTAGGAGCAATTAATTAGGTGGATGGTGATCTTCAGTGCTTATGCCAGGGCGGATGCCCTCTGTGAAAGAGACATAAAGATTGGAGTACATGCAATTACTTTTGATCAGGTTTTAAATGCATGAGATGAATGTTCAGCAATCTGCCTGCTCCTAATCCAGTATGGATTTATTTGTCTTAGTGTTATTATTCTGCCTAAACATGTGTATGATCAGTTTATTTCTGGGTGACTTTCTGTTCTTTTGTCACATAAAGCTATTTGTTCTGTGCTGCCATGAGCTTCTGTTCTTGATTGTTTTTTTTCTTTCAACGCTGGAAACATAAGAGTGACAATCCTCTCTTTTTCTGTTGTTTTTTATGGGTGTTGAATGCTAAGTTCAGGATATCCCTTCATTGAGCTTGTAATTTGGAAGACTGTCATGTGTGGAGTGATGGCTTAAAGAAAAAGTGAAAGTTTTAGTCTCTGCAAAGATTTATACTGTGCCTGTCTCCTATGTCAAAGTTTAGTAGAACTTGGTTCTTTGTGAGCTTGAAGGTAGTATCTACCAGTGTGTTTTGTGAAGCACTGAGGAGTTGATTTAGCAGGGAAAGAGCAGTGGTTGGATTATTCTGGGCTACATACTAGTAGGAAAATACAAATGTGAAAAAATGCTTCTGCACATTGTGCAGAACAAAAAACCCTTCCAAAGCAGTAATGGAATCCTGAGCAAACACACTCTACACAATTACTTACAGAACAACAACAACAAAAAGTAATAACACTCAAAAGATTTTGCTGAACTTGTAACTGCTCTTGAAAAGATCCCAACAATTATGTTTTTGTGTGTCTCTGAATGCAGTAATCTTTACAGTGGTCCTTGGAGAGACTTAGTATACTCTGTACCATATTTAGCTCCAGCCATATTTGGCCCATGATCTATATTATTAGAGAGCTTGCATACTCTGTGAGAAACAGGACTTCCAAAAGACCAGATGCCACCAGGATCAGTTATGTCAGGTGTCTTTGAGATCATCCTGTTTTTTCTGAGAACAGCTGTATGTTGTAAATACGGTAAAACCATTGCTTACAAATTCCTCAAGAACTAAAACGATCACCAGGAATGAAAACTCAGGACTAAGGAACAAGCCTTTTGCAGCAAATATAAACTGTTTAAGAGGAAAAACTGCTATGGTTTGTCTACATTTGCACAGTATTTTTTCTTCCTTTTCCACTAAGGAAAGAGTATTCATGAAATACTCTTCTACAACTTTCTCTCCTGTAATCCCTGTATTGGTGGAAGTGTTAATGTAAACCTTCAGAGATTAACTGTCACAAGATAAGCTTCTGCAGGTGGGGTTTTTTTGTTGCTATCTTGAAAGCAGATTTAATTTGATATTTAGAGCTCAAGTAATTGCCCAAAAATCAGGTAGAGCCACAGCCTAATTTCATAGCATCTGAGGTTTTTTGGTCCTGTTACTCTGAGACAATACTATGATATGCATTAATGTGTGGTCTTTCCAATGTGCTTGAAAGGCTTGCTGGACTCTGCAAAAAACAGGCTCTTCTCTTTACTTCTTGCCTAAATCTTAGTCTGCCCTGTGTAGTCTTGAGAACAACTGATCTTCCTGCATCTTAGCTCAGAAAACCTGTTATAAAAAAAGACATAAAATGAAATTTTGCACTATGAAGATTTTATCCTATTTATCAAATATACAGTGGTAATTTTTTTTGCCTTGCATCTAAAATAGCTGGAAATAAATTTTCATTAAGAAACACAAACATGTTCTGAGATATTTCATTACTAATTAAAGATGAATAATTTTACATTCCTTCACAAATGTAATCCTTTACTTAAGATCTCTCAGTGGAGATGAGTTCAATCCCTTATTACACAGAAGACATTATGTAGCAGACGACTGTTTTAGAAGAACTGTGCTATGTGTTCTGTGTAGGCAGAGAACCTCCTCATCACTTAGAAGCAAGAAGCAAGACAAATGTCATTCTTTAGGAAATATTAGTAGAAGCCTCTTTTTTCTTAAGGATAAAGTAAATTTGAAAAGGTAGGAGGAAGTGGGGAGAAATGCTAGGTTACTATTGTATTCACTGTGAAAGGGTTCTCTGCTTGGGGTGATGACTAGTCAGTCTCCATTGTTGTGTGTCTTGTTTGTATGACTTAGAAATGGGTACACGTGCTAAAGATACTCTGTGGCCCTGAGTGGCATTCTTCATGCAACAGCAGTGTATTAAGGCAACTGTCTCATGGATTCATTTCACCTGACATCCCTAAATGGCAGGGCTCTGCAAAGTGACAAAGCCCTATGGAGCCATTAATGTCTATTAACTATGCCAAAAGGGAGTGGCTACTATGACAGCTCCGGTGATGTCTACACTGAGTATTTTGAAGGTTTGACTGGGTCAAATCAAAAGTAAATCTAGCCTAGCCTTATAATTTGGATGCTGACTGACAGTGGATGCCTACAGAAGGGCATAAGAACAGATCAGACATATCATGGTACTCTCCAGAATGCTCTTTTATATTCAATGGTTTGTGTTTCCAGTTCTGCTTCTGGTAGAGGTGGCATCTTTGTATTTTAAAATCTTTAATCAATTTATCTGCTGTGCATGTGTCCCTCTCTCCTGGAATGCCTGTAAGATATTAACAATGGTAGCATCCTGGTCCAATCCATTTCATAGCTTATAGGATGAAGGAGTATCCAGTACATTACTGGTAGCCTTAAAAAAGTTTCTCATCGGTGGCCAATAAAAAGGAAGAGTAAAAAGCAATAGATATAAATCGTGAATGAAAAATAAATTCTGAATAAAATTTCACTTAGGAGTACAGCATGCTACAACCTACCAAAAACCTAGTGACTGCTGTTTCATCAGACTTCCAAAAGCATTTAAGTTATTTTAAATACATCCTAACAACAGCCTTTCACTGTGGTATCTGAGTTAGAGAAGTTCAGTACTTGAGATAGTGCAGAGTCTGATGTCTGGTTTTCCACTAGGATTTCTCAATTACTTTTAACAGCAGTGCCTAGAGCTGGTTACTTTACATACACCTCTCATGGATTTTATTGTTTACTGTGTATAAATCTGTCGTGGTTTAACCCCAGCCGGCAACTAAGCACCACAGAGCCACCTGCTCACTCCCTGCCGATGGGATGGGGAAGAGAATCAGAAGAGTAAAAGTGAGAAAAATCAAGGGTTAAGATAAAGGCAGTTCAATAGGTTAAGGAAAAGCCACACATGCAAGCAAAGCAAAATAAGGAATTCCTTCACTGCTTCTCATCAACAGGCAGGTATTCAGCCATCCCCAGGACTGCAGGGCTCCATCACATGTAATGGGTACTTGGGAAGAGAAACACCATCACTCCAAATATCCCCCCTTCCTCCTTCTTCCCCAGCTTCATCTGCTGAGTGTGACATCACATGGTATGGGATGTCCCTTTGGTCAGTTGGGGTCAGCTGTCCCCCCTGTGTTCCCTCCCAACTTGTGCACCCCCAGCCTACTCGCTGGTGGGGCAGTGAGAGGAGCAGAAGAGGCCTTGGCTCTGTGTAAGCACTGCTCAGCTGTAAGGAAAACATCCCTGTGCTATCAACACTGTCCTCAGCACAAATCCAAAACACAGCCCCATACCAGCTGCTGTGAAGAAAATTAACTCCACCCCAGCCAAAACCAGCAAAAACCCGTATTAGTAACCACATGCTATGTCTTGTCTCAGTCATCAGAAGGACCACTTCTGAAGTGTCAGGCTGCTCAGAGAGTTTGCAAAGGGAAGACAATGCTAACATCTGCTCCTCTTCTCTGACTGCAAAAGATTCAGGCTATATAAGCTACTCTCTTGCACTTCTTTACAAAAATAGTCCTTATCTAAATTAATGGCTGGCTAGGAAAACTTATTTCATATTGTAGAAAGGTACTTCATGTCACAGATACAGTTAAATGGCAATAGTTGAATTGTGTGAGGTGTTTAGACATGGGCTACCTATGCTTGCACAGAATCTGTGTTCTGTGTAGTTGATGCCTATCACAGTGGCATTAATTTCCAGGCACTATCTCAAACCAAATAATAATGTGGCTGATTTAAGACAATATTTTCTTAGCTGTCCTTATGCCAGTGTTTTTTCAAAGTGCTTTTTTTATTTAAAAATACAGCTGCATTCACATGGTTATTGTTTTCTAGACTGTGTCCCAATTTGCTTTTCAGGTACTTAATAATGTAGTGGTTTTCCTGTAAAGTAAAATGGAAGTATTTTCATATAGAAATGGGTGTACTGTGTATACCAGTTCAGCTTGGGAGAGTCTTGAAATTGTGTCATATGAGTGGTGCTACTTTCCCCCTCTTTCAGTAGCTGTTGCTTCTTAAGTTGTGATGTCAGTTAAAAAGACTGATCTTCATGCAGGAAGATCTGTATGAGGGTTTTCTGAGAATTTTTTCAGAAGTCTGACCAATATCAGTGCTGGACATTTGCTTATGGGCAGCCTGGCGATGCCTCTGTAGGAGCCTTGGACATCTAGTCTGAATCAGCCCCGTGTGCTGAGAACGTGGAAGAGATGTCTAAGAGAAAGTTTAGGAGAGTTATTTTTGGATATGAAGGATAAAGGGAGATGCTTTTTGCTACTGCTGCTCCTTGCAGCTTGTGTCAGGTGTAAAACTTTGTACCTCAAGGAAAAGGCTTGAGGAAAACCTGAGCTGAGGCAGAGTAGCTGCTTGGTAGACCCTGAGAAAGGGCCACTAGGACTGCCTGGAGATCCAGCCCATTCAGGAGTATGGTGGTCTTTGCAGTCAGATATCCACGCCTTACTGTGGCTGTAGTGAAACTCTGCTGTGGAAAATACATACTGGGAATGGATGCATTTCTGCAGATAAGGCACAAGATGCGAGGAGCACTTCATCTCTGCTGTAGAAAGGTTTCAGCTCTTTCCCATAACAACAGTTCTTTAAATAGGAGCGCTGGCATGCAATCAGCAAACGACTGTCCTTGCTGAGGACTGGAAAGACGTGTTTACTGGGTGAGGTTCAGCCTTTGGGTGTTTCCAAGTTTTGAACTGCTGGAGCTCACTACTGTTCAGTCAAATGGGTGACCCTCTGAGTGTGGAGGAAAAGGGTGCAGCGTTGCAGTCCTCATGCTCAGGCTCTGTGTGCTCAGAGTTCCCCATGGAAACTCTAGACAGATTTTTGTTGCTGTTGTTTAGTTGGTTCAGCTCCTGTGCCTACAGCTGTTGTTGAAACCCACAGAGCTCCCTTTGCCAAGGTTATTCTGACATTGTTTCCCGCTACTGCTGGTGCTGCCAGACTACCTGCAGTACTCAGCTATGTGTTTACCTACTTGCTGTGAAAGTTCAGTGTTGCGTTTTTGCCAGCATAAAGAGCCTGCCTGGGCAAACCTCTGCCTGCCACTTGACACCTGAGCAAGGTTTTCTCTGAACTCAAGGACAACATAGAATTTTACACATATCGCTGTGCTTTAGAAAGCTGTTTCAGTTCAGAAGCCTTAGCAGACAGAATCACAGAATCCTAGGGGTTGGAAGGGACCTTGAAAGATCATCCAGTCCAACCCCCCTGCCAGAGCAGGGTCACCTAGAGTCCATCACACAGGAACGCATCCAGGCGGGGTTTGAATGTCTCCAGCCAAGGAGACTCCACAGCCTCTCTGGGCAGCCTGGTCCAGTGCTCTGGCACTCGCACAGGAAAGAAGTTCTTCCTGATATTCACATGGAACCTCCTGTGCTCCAGTTTGCATCCATTGCCCCTTGTCCTATCATTGGTCATTACTGTAAAAAGCTTTGCTCCATCGTCCTGCCCCTCACCCTTTACATATTTGTAACCATGGATGAGGTCACCCCTCAGTCTCCTTTTCTCCAAGCTAAAGAGACCCAGCTTCCTCAGCCTTTCCTCATAAGGGAGATGTTCCACTCCCTTAATCATCTTTGTGGCTCTGCGCTGGACTCTCTCAAGCAGTTCCCTGTCCTTCTTGAACTGTGGGGCCCAGAACTGGACACAATACTCCAGATGTGGCCTCACCAAGGCAGAATAGAGGGGCAGGAGAACCTCTCTTGACCTACTAACCACCCCCTTTCTAATGCACCCCAGGATGCCATTGGCCTTCTTGGCCACAAGGGCACATTGCTGGCTCATGGTCATCCTCCTGTCCACCAGGACCCCCAGGTCCCTTTCTCCTACACTGCTCTCCAGCAGGTCAGCCCCCAGCCTGTACTGGTGCATGGTGTTGTTCTTCCCCAGATGCAAAACTCTGCACTTGCCCTTGTTGAATTTCATTAAGTTTCTCCCCACCCAACTCTCCAGCCTATCAAGGTCTCGCTGAATGGCAGCACAACCTTCTGGTGTGTCAGCCACTCCCTGGCATAGAAGGTAACACCACTGCTGGGCTCTGGGGAAGAAAATGAGGTGGGTACTGAACAAAAGCTAAGGTAAATACCGAGATGCAGCAATCATATTTCATCTTTTAAACAATGTTAAGTGCTGCAGAGGGTGTGAGCCTGAATTCAGCCTGCTCACAGGCTGGAGAGGGGCTCTTCCTTCTCCCTCCTTCTTAGTCCCTCTCTCAAGGTGTGTTTTTGGCAGAAACCTTACCTGCTCAGGCACTCTATCTGTTGTGTGCTGTGCACTAAGAAGACATGAATTCCTTCACTTTCTGCCTCCATTGTTTGCTTCTTTAACACTTAGATTCCATCTGCTGTCTCTTGCTGTGAAATATGTATTTTTTTCTCCTGTTTTATTTTCCATATGCCATATCTGCTGGGAAGTGGGATTTTAAAAGTTGCAAGAAAAAGTTCTAAAGCATTGGCAGTCTCCAAATTAATTTGGTGAAGAAGTTACACGGCATGTGGTGATTGCTGGGTGCTGCCTTTCTCCCTTGCTGATTTGAACTTTGTGCTAGTTCAACAAAATGCTACTGAGGTAAATGGAAACACAAGCAGAGGAATTTTATTTTGCAGTGGTCAACAGAGAATATGTGACTAAGCTCCAGTACCTGGTGTGTATCACCTCTCCTAAAGGGGGATTTGCAGAACTGTAAGATGAAGTGGGGGTGCAGTGTGGGGCAGATCCAGAGGAATGTCTCAGGAGGGAGTGGAGGGGGTGGTCTCTGAGTGCTTCCACACAGCTCAGTATCAAAAAGCACTGGGCATTTGCTACTTGCTTTTATTTTTATTGCCATTGCTCAGCAACTCTGAAGAAAGCACCTAGAGCATTTCAAACTACCTTATATCTGACAGTATGTAGAAAAGCCCAGGGACTTCTTTCCAGAGAGATTCCTGCTTAACCTCCTGCTTTTTGTCTGTTCTGTCTGTTACCCAGTGCCTGGAGAGGTTAAAAGTGGACTCTCCATGGAGCACTTTTATTTGAAGTAGCATTTCAGAGCAGATGTTTATGGAAACAGTGGTGATTTGATGTGCAGTTATAATTTTTTGTCAGCTCAGCTTGGTTTTATTTGAGCCTGTGTACCTGTGAAGGCTGAACAGAGATCTGTCAGCATTAACAAACTAGGTAGGCCTACAGAGTCAAAAATGTACAATTGTAACAGTGATGCTAACGGCACTAGGTAGTTAATCAGGGTAGGGGTTTTTTCAGTATAGGTGTTCAGACTCGCTGTTTTGGATACCAAGTGTACAATTTAAAATCTTTTTACTTAGACCTGCACAACATCTAGCCCCTGAAATAATTACTTGGACCTACCTCACTGCAGATTTTTTTTTTAATAGCTCACCTGAGAATATGACATTTTATTAAACATGGAAAGGACCCTAAATGACAGCTCTGAGGCTGTCATTTAACCTGATATGTGACAGTTTAATCCTATAATTTCCCTTGGCATGCCCTTTCCCCCTCATTTCCTACCCCTTCTCTCTGAAATCTCATTTGTGAGAATGTTATCTGTTTGGTTAGGGAATCGTGGGCTTCCACTGCAAGCACTCAAATTGTCCTTGCATGTGCAGTAAATCCAGTGTGCTCCAACTGTGTTGAATGTATTGTGCAAGGCCCTGACTCAAAATTAGGTCCTGAAAACCTCAGACAAATAGCCTTAAAGTAGGTATCATAGCTCAGTTGGGAGATGACTGTGTGATCACACGAGCTCTAACCTGCCAGCTTTGTCCCTTGGTGTGTGCAGGGCAGTCACCAGCAGGTCCACTCTCTATCCAAGGACAGGACAGCTGGGAGAAGGGGTCTGTGGGAATGGAAGCAGGACTATTGCACCACCAAAGGGTGGTGGAGAAGGGGGTACTGCAGAGGCAGGCAGAAGTTGTGGGGTTGGGGAGAGAGAAGAAAAGGGGTATTAGATGCCAGCTATAACCCTTCCCTCATCTACAAATTGGAGTATAAAGCATTAGTACAATGATGTCTTAAGAGGCCCACCCATGTATTTCAGGTGTTCACCCTGTTATAAGCTTTGATTACAGGCTGAAGAAAGGAAGAAGGAAAAAGCAACAAAGCACTAAACATGTAAAACTATTAAGTAAGGCTTTCCTTTATAGTAGTGGCTTCTATTCTTGTTATTCCTGTGCCTTTAGCTATTGAAAACTTTAAAAAGGAACTTAATTCATGACATGAACATCTGAAGGTGGTACTGAAGGTGAGCCCATTGCTGTGCAGAAGAAATGCCAGAATACAGAGCTTGTTTCTGTTGACTGTAGTGCCTGGCCCTGCCACCTCGATGGCAAATGCCCAAAAGGGGAAAGAAAAAGAATAACACAGAGAGGAAAAAAGCAGTTTGTGTTTGGTGCTGCCTATCTTGCAATATCAGTGCTGGAGACAGGCAGGGAGTGCAGTCACACCAGCCAAGCTCAGGCTGGCTGAGCAGGGAGGCCAGGCTATCCCAGCCTGGCTGCAGTTGTACTGCAAAAGCCGCAACCTTGGCAAGCTAAACTAGGCATAAGCAGGAGGTAGAAGGAAATAGAATACGGTGGCAAAGGCATAGGAAGACGGGTGCTGGGGGGGCTTGGAAGGTCTCCAGCAGCCCAGCATTACATCCCAGGCAAATCTTTCAAGTTCTTTGCCTCCCAGGCTATGACAAGCCATGTGTTGGGTCACGAGCTCCAGGGAAAAGCATCTGCTCCACTGGATCACAAGATGGGGGAGTGATCGTGGCTCCAGGCTGTGGCTGGTGTGGAAGAACCAGGATCTAGCAGAGCTCCTTTCAGGACAGACATGCCTTCTAGCTATAAGCCCACAGTGGGAGGAAGCTGTGGCTCTTTCCAACCCATGTGAGCTACAGCCTGGGCTATTGGAGTATGTGGAGTGAGGGCTGGAAGTTGCACTTGCTCTGCAGGAGCTGCTGGGTCTGCATGGGCACACAGCTGCCGTGAGGAAAGGTGAAGGTACCTCCACTGCTGTAGTCTTGTGAGGATGACTAAGACCTCTTGATTCCCGGTGCGGGCATGGTCCCACAATGACAGAGCTTGGTTGTTTCACCCCACTTGCTTTCCTGGCACCAGGGTCAAATTAAGGATATGGAGCTGGGTGATGGCTGTAACAGCCCATCCTCTCATGTATTTGTGTTCCCAAACTAGCCCTCATCTGTGGCATGTTGGCTTTGGGTAATTGATTTCAGGTCTTTCCCACCTCTTATTTTCCACTCAGTTTTAACTGCCAGGGCTGTATTAGCTGGCCATTTAGTTTGAGCTAACCCAATAATTTATTTTCCTGCTGACCTTAAAGTCTCTTGTACAGCGGGCTGAGTTAGACTGCTCTCCCTTCAGTCAATTTATAGTAGAGGCTTCAGTGCAGACCATTAATCTTAACCTGGAGTGTTTGGATGACTTATTTAGTATTAGGGAAGGATATATCAACATCTACCTATGGTCTGTAAATTAGGTGTGGGGTTTTTTTGTAACTTACTATCTATGGGCTCCCTAAGAATATCAATTCAAGTTGTGTTTGAAACATG
This sequence comes from Aegotheles bennettii, assembly GCA_013398125.1. NCBI lineage: Eukaryota > Metazoa > Chordata > Aves > Caprimulgiformes > Aegothelidae > Aegotheles > Aegotheles bennettii. The sequence continues at coordinate 354,635 of VZRW01004680.1, read as the reverse complement.
GAAAAGAATAAATTATTCAAAAAACTTGACATTTACAGAGCATGATAACTGGGACTAAACCACTCTTCCATGGCACTATAAAGATGGCATGCACTATGCGTTTTATTCTCCAGAACTTCACTAGTCTGCAGTGATGCAGATAAGTCAGCAGCAACGAGGAGTACAGCAATTTTTTGAGGGAAAGTAGCCTGTTCTTTTTTAAAAAAACAAAATCAAAACCAAGCGTATAACAACAACCCCCATTCCCATCTTCCAAGTCAGGAGACATACACATACAATAAACCCATTTGAAACAGGCCGGTAGTAACTGCTGTGGGGGTAAAGTGCAAGACTGATCACTGAGCTACGAATCTATTTCCTCTTAACTAGGGAGAAGAAACCCACATATCAACATTCACCATCTTCAGAACAAAAATTTCAAGGGAAATGCTATGACTTTTGTCTCATTTTCCTTGCCACAGTACCACATTTTTGTTTTGTTGAAGAAGCAAGATTATTTGCAGAATATCAGCTTGTTGTCAGCAGGCAGCTTCTCAGAGATAATTATAAGGGAACTGCACTTTAAAGCAGTCTCTCAGTTGGAGGTGTAGATCCCTGTGAGAGTGGCTGCAGCTGTGACTCCTGCAGTCTCCTTTGGCCATGAGGTACGTTACGGCATCGGTTCTGATTCGAGGGGTATGTAGTCCTTACTACTGACTGTAAGTGGAAATAGTAAGTTGAGCAATACTTGTCATTCTCTTTTAGTGTATTTAAATTTGATGCTTGAAACAAACAAGGAAAAGCAAGCAGCTAAGTGATGTCTGCATGCTTCTGCCCGCGTCTGCCACCTCGGTTCTGGGGGTGCCACTCCTGCATTTTCTCTCTTAGTTTTTGTTTTGTTTCAGTGGCAGAAACAAAAGGCCTTGGATCTCCTTGTTCTGGGAGTGAATTATGTTGCTTGATTTCTGCAATGGGGGTTCTCTAGACAGTTTAAAAAAAACCCCAAGCCACCCCTCCAAAAATGTGCTTGAAAATCTCTGGCCTTTTTTTAAGCCGTGAATCCTGCTGTGCAGATGCCTGCTTCTTCTGACCTGCTGAATGTTGGAGATAAAATGAAACACACATTGTTCTCTCTCTTTGACAGAGCTCAGCACATGTTGAGGGAATCAGAGGAGCGGAATTCTGGCACAAACACCCAAAATCCTAACACATTCACACACAATGATGTTTCATTTCAGGTTATAAACTGGATTACAACATGCTTTTACCCTGTGGGTATTACCCAGGGAAACCAGGCTGGATCTGCCTGATGCATAAAACCAATCTGGCTAAATGATTGCCAAGTGAAAAGTAGATGTACGCAGAGTCTGTATTTTTAACAGGAATTTAGATTACATTTCAATCACGCTAAATTATTATTAATGCTATTTACCTCATCAGTCCAAGAATGGAATAAATATTATATTCTGTAAACTGTGCGTAAGGAGCGTAGGACAACACTTCAAACTTCTAAAATAACTATATCTGTCCTAATTAAGTCAGAGTGACACAGACAGTATTTAAACCCCACATTTTTTCTTCTTGATGCAAATGGACCTTTTTGTCCTTTTGTTTGTGGGAGGCTTTGTTAGCCTCAGTTAGCTGAAATACTTGCATCTGATTTGTTTTTTCAAAAGAAAAGATACACTGTATTGAGAGATGCAAATACTACCTTGTCTGCAAAAACCACCAGCTGTTATACTGGAAGACAAAGCTAATTCTGTATTGCTTTACTTCAGTCGTGTCTGTTTATTCATAAGCATCTTTTTAACAACCTTCTCTGCATAGCTGAAAAATACTAGACACCAAATTTCTTTTTATTTCCTTTGGTAATAGCCTAGTAAAATCTGAATTGATCTGTGATTTTAAATTTTTTTAAAACAAGTAGACATATTAACTAAGAGAATACACCTTTGCATCGATGTTTGTACAAAAGTTGGAAATACTGTTAGCTTTGATTCCCACATTCCTTGAATAGGAGTTGACTAATTGCTGCCTTAAATATTTGCCCTAAGTCTGAGTCAGGTCACATACGCAGCTCTGTAGTAGAAGAAACTGCTGCTGGTTTGTGTGTCAGTAGCACAGCTTTCTGAAGAGGTTCTTTGCTTCTGCTTTAAACATCTGGAGAGACAAAGAGCGTTTGTGGGGTCTTTTGTTGTGGCTGGAAGTTGTAGCAGGGAAGAACTGTGTTCTAAGAAATACTCTGAATCCTGGAAAAATCAGGGTGGAATCATTAAGTGTTTAGCGTTATCTCCTTTATAAACGAAAGTGCTTTCATTTCATCTGTTAAATCCTTTTTCCTGATTTCCAAGTAATATTTGCATATGTATTTCTTAGCTGCATTGACATGCCAGATGCACAGTGGTAGCTGTCTCCGCCTGCTAATCCTGTAATAACATTCTGGTGCCCAAATTCAATGGCCCTGCGCGGAGCCTCGAAACAGCTGATTGCTGAGTAGGGAGGAAAAAAAATAACCCAGCGAATCTCGCTGCAGCTCTCTGCTGCATCCCTATCCCACAATCCCTTGCACCATTTGCTGCAGTCTTTCTACACAGACTGAGTGAGAAAAAGATGTGCTAAATAAAGATTGATTGGTTTGAATCCTGAAGGGGTCTCCCACTTGTAAATGACCCGAGGGGGAAAAAAAATTCATGACGACTTCACTGGGCCTCCTCTTATTCTTCCATTTTTCTTTCCACCTGTCCTCTTCGTGGAATGGAGCGTCATTCCTTAGAGCACAAAATCCGTTGTGCATCTACTAATGACTATGCTGTGATAGGGATTCTTAAACAGTTTTGCCCGTGAGGCTTGAAATATTAACAGATGATGGTTTTTTCGTTTGGATTACTGCGGAACTGCAGCTCCGTCCCTGCAAGGATTTTATCCTCAGCACTGCACTGATTAAGCTATTTTTCTACAAAGATGGGTAGGTCTAAAATGCTCAAGTTTGCTCACTGTTATTCCTGGTGGCTGCTGCTGGGTTGCTCCTTCTGTTTTGGCCCCCCGGTCGTTCCATTATGCTTCTGCATGCTGTAAGAATGAAGAGGGTTGCTGTATTTTAAACAAGGCACTAAGCTGATTGCAAGAGTGGGAGAGAAAGGAATGCAAATTTAGCTTATCAAGCCTTTTCCACAAGGGGACTGTGTGGCAGTTATGATTATTAATTTGCTCGATGTGTTGGGCTAATTTTGGGGCTGCTGCTAGAAATTGCTTGAATCTGTTCTTTATTCCTAAAGACTGTGGACAGGCGATCTGTTTGTTTCAAGGACTTTTAAACCCCAGCTCCCCTAGTCCTTGAAGCAGCATTATTGAGGTTCTCCACCCTTTCTTATGGCTCTTGAGGCCTAACCGTTCCTTTGGAAACGTTGCCATTGGAAACCTGTTCATTCATAATACATGAATAGACCCTCTGGGTTGTGAATACCATTGATAAGAAAAGGATGAACAAGCTGCCAGCAATTTGTTCTCCTCAGGCTGTACTTTCAGGCTAGTTGCAGCTCTGGCTGGGTGGAGTTCGGTGATAGCAGTGTATCAGCAACAGAGAATTCTGCTCTTTTAGGAATAAATCCTGGGAACTGAACAGACAGTTACAAGTTTTCCCAATGTCTTTTTCTCGGCTGAGCCACGGAAACTAATAGAGAATTTGGGAACTGCTGAGGAATTCCAGAGCTCATTTGAAGATACCTGTAGAAAGGGTGCACTTTCCTATTACATGGCTCTATTTATCTCTTCTGGAACTGTTATTTGCTGTACCCTAATGCTTTTTTTCCCTTTTCTAATACTATAGGAAGTTCTTTCCATATGGGTGGGGCCGCACCCTGACTTTCGTTCCTGAAGGCATGCACGCATAGCAGGACAAGGCTTTCCACTTGCTTAAAGAGCCATTGTTTTCTCCTTTCTTTGCTGTATAGTGTATTTTCAATGAAAATTGATGCTCGTATCTCCAAGCAGAAAGAAAAAAAAACCAATGTTACTTTTGGGGTGGCTGGAAAGGTTGAGCCTCAAACCTTTGAGCCTCAAAGGGGTGACAAAGGGTATAATATGTTTCAGAACTGCACTTGATTTAGCAAACCTGAACCAGGTTTCCAGTGTGTGCATCTTATAGATAAAAGGGTGGGGTTTTATGTCTTGTTTGATGCAGTGTTTCACAGACCTTTGCCTTTGTATGTTTAAATTACAAAAGTTTAAATTACAAAGTGTGACTATATAGAGTACTGATTCTCAGGTTCATTTTCAAAGCTCATGCTTCAGCTGCTCTTTATTAGATTGTGAGACAAGATGAATCTCCAAAAAGAGAGCTGGCAGTTTCCGAGCTCAGAAGATGCTACTACAAAAAAAGAGTATTTTTCTTGTAAAAATATCATCCCTTTGTGAAATCTCCTACTGCTAATACATCTGAAACTTACATTGCTGTTTTGAGGGACTGCTGCTAGCACTGCACTAAAGCAGAATAAAAGCTATCTTTGGCCAAATTCAAAAAGATCATGTAAAATCTCCAGCTTTTCCTCAAATAGTCTTTGATTGTACAGTTGCTTTCATTAAGTCAATGGGCAAAATCATCCTTCTCGTAGCTACATCACATTCATCAAAATTGCATCAAAGGCGGAGTTGGCTCAGGGAGGCTGCAGAATCCTGGACATTCTATACTCAAAAAACTTTTTAAAATGAACCACTTGTGTAAGAAGTTGTTGTACCAGGTCGTGGCCAAAGTTTGAAATGTACTGATGAAATTCTATTTGCAGGTGCATGTTTTAAGCCTGATTTATGTGAGCACAGAGGACTGATGACATCAAATATTGAAAGCACTTATTTCTGAATTGTTAATGGTTTCTTTCCCTGACAAACCTTAAAGTGTGAACATTTGGAAACTGAAGTAGCTGACATGAGCTTTGTGTATGAAACACTAAGAATCACCTGATTTTGCAATGAGATTGAGGGAATATAAAAGACTAAGAAGAAGATCAGATTAAATCAATATGAAATTTTTCAAGCAGCAGGGGTTTTCCTTGTATAAACAGTATTTGCTGGTGTAGCTGTACTTGATGGCAGAAAGATGAAATTACAGAAAATATCTGAATGATAGAGAACTTTCTTCTGTTAGATGACAGGCAGCATTCAATGGAGACCTATTCTTTCATATTTTAAGTACAATTTTTTTTTACTAGTCTGTGCTTAGTCTATAACAAAAAAATTATACTGTTCATAACATATCAGTGTCCTTATCAAAGAAGTCTTCCTGCTTCTGATTATCTTGCCTGTTTTGTTTGGGTCCCCACCCCTAACTTTTGGGCAGGGAGAGAGGAAAAAAGCACAGCTGCATCAGTGGTGAAATGAATTTTCTTTTGAACACATCACGGAAGTTCTGCATGTTATACTGCCAGATGCATGTGTGTGTTAATGCATATTTGATAGTCTGCTCTTTCTACTCCATTTTGTGAAAGCTAGATCTTTCGGTTCCACTTCTTGAAAAGCCATTTTCAACTCAAGCTTTTAAAAAGTGACACGGGTTTCTAATTGATCTCCTAAGGTTTATTGTGTGTCATTTATGCCATTTAAATAGGTAAACTTAATTTGTGTTTATGTAATATTCACATTTTATCTTACTACAGGGAAAGAAATTTAAAAAGTGAAACAAATTATCAATCCTGAACCACTTCTTGTTTGGGTCTTGAAGAAGTGATTTTACAAGTATTACAGCAATTTTGAATCTCGCAGATTTCCCTTTCTTGGAAAAAAAGGAAACAAAAGGGCCTGCCATAAGTGTTTTCCATCAAGTTACTTGTCAGTTATTGCTGCTGTTGGGTATTTTAATCATCAATAACTTTATGCTGCTGTATTTGCTAGCACAGAGGTGATTCCCTAGGAGCCTGTTACCAGAGAAATCAGTACAACATGATCCAGAATCACTGTCATCATCCTAGAAATAGCCACTTGCTCAATGTAGTAAATAAACCATACCTGTACGGCTAAATACACAGCTCAGGAAGAACAGCATGAGTTCAACTCTGTCAGATTAGTGTGCTGTGCATTCAGCACAGGAAGATCTGTTGTATTGCTGCCAATAAAATAGTACAGGTCATGCAAATCATGGTGGAATTGAATGACCTTTGAATGAGTGCAATCAGCACCAAGGCAGAGGGCTTGTTATTTCTGTGTTGGGAAGCCTGAACTGCCCTCAAGCCAAATATCAAATTTTATGAAATGGATGGGTAAAAACTGGGGTAGAAAATGTTTAGGGAAGAAGGTGTGCACCTGCAGGAGTGCACCTGCAGTGAAGGAGCCTGGTTGGGCTCACTGCTCACGCGGAAGGGGAGCCCCTGTTTCGCTGTGGGTGCTGGAGCACTGGCAGAAAGTGCTGCAACAGAGATGCTGTGATTTGCTCTCTGAGGAGTCCAGCTTGCACCTCCCAGTGCTCCAGCCCTCTAGAAATGCTGATGGAGAGGAGTTCTTGCTGGGCCATCCTGTCAAGGCCTTTGCTTGTCAGGTTTTCCTACAGTATTTTAGCAAGCATTTTACTTTTCTCTGAGGTTGCTTCCTTCCTTTTCCTTGCCTGTCTTCTCTTTCCACATATTAATTCTGTTTGCTATAATCTGTTCCTCTAGTTGAAAAGAAACTAAGTTTTTCTCTCCCTGTGCCTTGTTCCAGGACAGGAGGTGTTCCAAGCCTGCTGAAATTCCTTTAACCTGCAATTTTAACTCTGTCAGTCAGTAGACTTTTTTCTTACCCTTTTATTTCATGCTTTATATGCCAGGATTACGAAGAGTCTTCAGTCCTGGAAACATGACTCTTGCTACTCTTTTTGCCTAGAATGCCATTTTCCTTGCATTTATTATTTGGATGTGCTTCATGTATCCTTACCCTACCTCTGCTGATTCTCAGTAGCTATCAGTTGCCTCTTCTTTGCTTGGTTTCTTTTATCGTGAGGATTTTCACTTCACCTACTTCACTCCTGTTGCTGATGGAGAATTTGGCCCCCCCAGGGACTGGCTGGTTCTGAAGGTTCTTTCTTGGGGGCTTCCTGGAGTCCATATCTTTGGCATCACCAGCACTGATAAGGGAATAAATTGTTAAATGAACCATTTTCAAACTCTGTGATGCAGCCATTTGACTGGCTAGTGCTGTTCCAGTTCAAGCATTTTGCCAGCGGTATTGTAGATGTAAGAAATCCTATGTTTGTTAGCAGTAACTGAACCTAATGGCACAAGAACATTTTTATCATGTAATTTCTTTAAAACCAGCAGCCCTGTAAGTCTTTCAGTCCAGAGGCTGCATGCCTTTCCAGAATGCCTGCTCAGACAGAGGTGATATGTGTGGTGTTGTAGACTTGGCTGACTGTTTCCCAGGATCTCATCACTGGTAATCCATTTTAGAAGTTTAATTCTTCACTATTTTGGTTTTATATGGAAATATGAATTCCTGCATAAGGATGAAACATGGGTGAATTAGTTGTTTATTTTGTAATTTGATGGGGTTTGTAAGCCATTTTTCTTCTTTTTTTCTTTTCCCCACCCCACTCCAGCAGTGTGCAGGGTAGAAGGGAACAGGACCCATATGTCAGTGGTCTAGGATGGCCAGTGAAGGCTCCAACATCCCAAGTCCTGTGGTCCGTCAGATTGACAAGCAGTTTCTGATTTGCAGCATATGCCTGGACCGTTACAAGAACCCCAAAGTACTTCCCTGCCTACACACTTTCTGTGAGAGGTAAGTCCTTTCCTCATGCTTGTAACTAAATGTTTGGGTCTTGCAACAAGCATAGAGATCTGCATCCCTTAGTGGACAGAGACTTTTCTATTTACTTGTCATGTAAAGGCACAATAATGTCTGGGAAGGCTGGAGAGGCAGGGATGTAGAAAACCACTGTTATTTGTGGCAGGCAGGAAGAAGAGATGGAAGTGGAATATTTGCAATACATTCCCTTTATGCAAGAATAAATAAAAAGTAAATCCAATGAAATGAATGAATACAGTTTTAACAGTGTGAAATGTGATGGCAATCAGAATTTGAACCTCAAATTAATAGTCTCAAATTTATACTGATTAGTCTGTAATTAGAAACAATAAAAACCTTTCTTTGTTGATTTACTAAGTAGAGAAAGAATTATTCCATCCTTTAATATCCAAGGGTTAGACATGATATATACATTATTAATAACCAGTGATTAAGTGTCTTCATTATTCTGCAGCTTGGTTGACTAAAATGAAAAAACTTTGAAAAGAGATATGATAAAACAGCAACCTGCCTTCTCCTGTATTCAGCTGAATAAACTGAATATACGTAGTGATACTTCAATGTTATATTATCTATCGACTGGTGGAGAGAGTACAGCATCTGCAGGAAAGTTACCTGAAGAACTGTTGGTTAGAGTTCTTTATCTGACGATGGGATGCAACTGTGGATTATATATTGAATGGCATGAGAATTATAATAAATGGTATTCTGTGTGAAAACTTAGTTCAGGAGATTTCCACCTCTTAGTTAGAATTGTGGTGTGCATATCTAATTTTGCACAGGGTGCAAGAAAAATGTTGAATTTCTGAGTGGGTCAGATGAAATGGTCTTTTGTAGAAGAATAGGAAATCCCGACTTTACTGAAATTAGCAGTGAAGCTTTCACTGAAGTCAGTGAAGTCAAGGTTTTCACCACAGTGTCTGAAGTTTCTTGACTTCAGTTCATGTGTAAATCCTATGGTCAACTTCTGGTTTTCACTGTAATCCTCTTATACTGATCTGGTTATGGAGAGAGGCTGGAAGAACTCTATTCTAGTGTACTGCTGAAGTACAAAGCCTAAGCTCTCCTTTCACAGAGCCCTTACTGAGGCTCAGGAGGAGAGCTGCTAAGAGAGGATGAAGAGTGGTGCTAGCAAGACCACTGGAAGTGGATAAGAGCTGTGTAGCTGTGCAAGGTCATGCTTTCTTGGTTGGCATCTCATGAGGAATTTGATGTAGCATTGCTCCCCTTTTAGACTCCTGAAGAGCCACGTTCTGCAATACTGAATTGCCAGTTGCAGTTGGATGTTGCATGCCTAGCAGCTGTTAACTTGATTTTTCAAGGCCAAAAGTGGCACTAACAAGTCACCTGAACCAGTTTGCTGCATATTGTTGACCACAGAACTTTTGTGTCAGATTTATATTCTGTGAAATACAGTTTTTTTTACCCCCCCATCAAACACAAACAAAAAAAATCTCCTCCAAAACTCTCCTTAACATAGACTGTGATAACCCAGGACATGCTTCTCTATGTAGTAAAGAGAGCTCTGTTGATTCTGGCTAACTGCCAAATAACTTTCCTAATTGAAATAAATCGAAAAATTTCCATTGGTTTCATTGGGACTGTGTTTTAGCTCTGAAACACTAAACCCACAAACACAAGTTAATAAAGGAGATTCTATTGGAAAGAATTGGGTCAACCACCGGTTAGTCAGTTAAAGACACAGGCTCAAATACTTGATGCAATAACTGCATGTCTGTCAAACTTTATCTGGTAGTTTATCATTTTTACTATCCTGTGAGCAGGATGCAGTAGATGTTTGGAAGCATGGATCCCCTCTGCATAAATATCTCAGAGAAAGGCACATAACTCTTATAATGATGGCAGCTTATTGAACCTTTTTTCATGTGGCAGAGAAAAGAAATTTTAAAGGGAAAAAAAATCCCCATAATCCCTTTCACTTCTGAAGCCTGGTGATGTACCTTTGTTTTTAGAAGTAGGAGTAGCACTAATTCAAACCAGTTCTTAAACTGAAAGGAGTTTTTTCCTCTTTGATGATACTTTGCCTCTCTCTGTCTCCCTTTCCACCTCCCTTCCCCATAGGTGCTTACAGAATTACATTCCAGCCCATAGCTTAACCCTTTCTTGCCCTGTGTGCCGCCAGACCTCCATTCTGCCAGAGAAAGGGGTTTCTGCACTCCAAAACAACTTCTTTATCACCAACCTGATGGATGTCCTGCAACGAACGCCGGACAACAGCATTGAAGAGTCCTCCATCTTGGAGACTGTCACTGCTGTTGCTGCCGGCAAACCGCTCTCCTGCCCCAATCATGATGGAAATGTAAGTGACATGAACTCCTGTGATATGTACAGGTATTGATATGTACTGACTGGTCAGGTTTGTCATGGATATTTTGTTCTAAAAACATAATGGAGGAATTGGAATCACACTCATTCTTTGATTTTGTAATATGTCAGCAAAAAACAAGTGATTCTTAAAATTAACTCAAATGTTTTTAGTGGAGCATCTTAAAGTAGTCAGAATATTATTTCATCTTACCAATCATGTTGCATGATACTCTCTTTCAGCACATTTGCTCAAAATTGTTGTCCTGCAAGCGCTCAACCTGGTGTCTTTACCTCCTTGGGATGAGTTTCCATAGCTCTATTACTTGTAGACTCAACTATTGCCATTGGAACATGTGGGCTTGTTTAAGCAGTATACATCAGGGACCTTGTAAGCTTAACTGACCTGCACATGGAGGCAGTACCAAAAACTATGTGAGCATATTAATATGGAGCCAAGTAAAAGGGTGTCCTAGCTCAGGATGCTTTGAGTCAGCACAGGCTAGAAACAGAGAGCTTCTGTTTATCCTGCAGTGTTTTGTGCATCTCATGTATCAGTCCTTGGAGGCTGCTTCATTTTTTCCCCCAATCTACTTTTTTTTTGCCCAGCGTTCCCTCACATATCGTCTCAAATCATACCAGTGTATTCATTGGAAATTACCCCCAACTGAGTAAGTATCCCTGGATTATTACAAGAACAGCTCTAATTCTGCCTACTTCACAATTTTCAATGTTAACCTGCGTGGCTTCATGATAAGCATATAAGCTCTGTTTCATAGCCAGGCTTATGCAAACATGTATGTAGACCACATTGCAAAGCTGAGTGACGCTGTGTTGCAAACTGAATGCTGTGCTTCCATGCAAGCCAAGAAATATGTGCCAGTATGTTAAGATAACTTTCTCAGAATGTTTTCTTTGATACTCCGTTTAGGTATATCAGTTGTATAGGAGCAATTCAGCAGGCAGGTATTGAATACTCTTACAGAGAAACCACTCAGTTCCTTCTCCTTTACTGACATGCTGGAATTAGGTGGACTTGTGGAACTGATTTGCTGTATGCTCTGATTAATGAATAACTGGTCTAACTTTTTAAATGTGTACTATACCTATGTGTGTGTAGTGGTTACTGATTAATACATTTCTAGATTTTACTTGCATTTTATTGGCTCTCCTTAAAATGAATCATAGTTCTTTTCCAATATAGCAATCGTGATAGGAGCCATTTGGTTGTGAAATGCAGAAAAAGAGTCAACACGAAGGTGTTATTTGTTTTGCATTTTACATTATCAGCTGATGATACTTTGGGAGTGCTTAGAAAATACTGGTTTGCCTACAGTTAAAAATACGTCACCTCGGACGTCTCCGAGACACCGTTAAAGGTGGGTTTGTAAGACCTCTAAAACAAACTTATTTGGCTTGCCTTGAAACATAGTGTGCCTTTTAGGATGCTGACTAGTGTGTGATGGGAATATCTTCTTGCTTCAATAAGTATCTGGAAGGGCTGGGGACAGGCTGAGGATGACTCCAATGTAAAGCTTTTGAGCTTGGGCTTTAAAAGCGAAAGTGCACACATTAGTCCTTTTGATGGCAGGAGCTGAGATAAACTTTGCAGAGAGCTGTTTGAGGCTGGCAGGCAAGTCTGGCTGAAGGGCAGGGTGTGCAGGGCAGGGTGCTGGGAACCTTAGGCCTGACTGAGAAAATGGGGTTTTGCTGGCTTCATGGGAACACAGCACAAGGGAACCGTGTGACTAGTGCCTGGCTGCCAGCAGCTTTGCTGGGGGCTTCAGGGAGTGAGAGAGGATTGAGGTGGTAGCTGGAGGAGAATGCCTTCACAGAACCAGCAGTCATTCTGCATTGAATCCTCTCTCCATTAATTTTTGTATATTGCTTGGGGAAAGGTCAGACCCACTGTATTTTTACTATCAAGAGAAAAATTTGCATTAAGTATATTTCATTTAATATTACCAGATTTTCTTTGTATTAGCTTGGAAATAAGTTTCTGTTTAAACAAGTTTTTTCAATCTCTCCAGCCATGCTGGATTTAAACTTCTCTGATTAAGATCAGGTAGAAACTGATGCACAGATACTTTCTCATGGCTTGCCTGTCTGCTTGTAACTTAGCCTTCCTCAGGCCACGTACATTAGATACATTCCCTTCCAGTTGGTCTCTTATTCCCACCACTCATATTTTCCATATGTGTGTGTGCATCCTATTCCTTCTTTGCCTATCCTCTCATCCTCTGTTGTGGTGTCTTTGTTGAGTGTATTCTTACAAAAAATGAAACCTAGCTGGTAGTATCTTAATATGAGAGATGTTTTCCTGTGCTTGAACTATAAACAAATGCTTCCTCATATTCACTCAACACAGAGAACAAATACATGTTCCTGTTAAATGAGGGTAATAGGACACATATGTTATGGAACATTTGAACCTAACAGAAGATTCGTATCTTCTATCTACACATTAAAATAAATTGGACTTTATTCTCGGCTGCTAAATACCTGCAGCTCTTGTTGGGTGTAAGCATCCTGCTTTGGAAACATTGGTCTGTAATCATTTAGAGTCCAACTACAACAACCAAGGCAGGGAAGGCCGTGAAACTGTACATCCATTACTTCACAATATGTAATGAGTGGTGTAGCCTCTCTGAGGTCTGCCATCCTGAAAAGTCCATGCTTGGGTTTTATTTGCATTTGAAGTGAAAGCCAGCCCAGAGTCTAGGACCCATGCTTTTACAGGTGCAGTGTATTTTCTGCCTGTAGAGTGTAACAAGAGAGCATACCCAATATTAAATTAAATGCTTGTAACAAGAGAGCTTGCCTTATCTCTGACTAGCTTTTCCTCAAAAAAACACAGAATAGCATGGCAACTTGACTAGATCTTTCCTAGATCTTGTCTGGAAAAACATTTCCTGAACTTGTGCAAGTGTTGCTTACTGCCTGTATACTTCTCTTAGAAAAATACAAAAGCACCTATCCTTGATAATATGATTAAATTCCTTCATAACATACCTTCTAAATCTTGTTTTTTCTTCTCACCCCAGTGCTTCTCACCATGTCACTTACACATGTATCCAATTAAAATGTAATCTTATATTTTTCTGTACTCTGCAATATTCAGTGTGTCAATGAGGCTAAATACAAAATTCAGAATGTCAGAGTTAGACTCTTAATGAGCATTAAAATTAATAAACTGAGCTCACTGCTGGCAAAATTTTGTTCTGGCTCACCAGGAATATTTAATACAGTTAGGAAGCAATAGTGTGACTGATACAATCATATCTGACTGAACTGGAAACTCAAAGAAGGGGTTTGGGGGGTTTACTTGTATGTGAGTGTGGTGTTTAAGTCATGTCAGTCTTACAAAACTTTTAAAATATTTTTCTCAAAGCTTTGGGTTTACTGCATGGGTAAGGCAAAAACTATGACTAGGGAGAACAAAAGCATTCTACATTTTAACAGGTGCCTAGAAAGTGCCTTCATGTAATCAAAAAGCCCAAATATACAAAGCTAAGGTACGCACTAGCCCTGGGACAGAGGAATTAAGCATGTGTGTAAGATGAGGAAGAAGGCTGGCAAAAATCAGACTCATCCTTCGTCTCTGGACTGCTGTGTTAATTCAAACAAACAAAAGGCAGAGGATCAACAATGTTATTGTTCAAATGTGATTTTAGATAGAGGGACTTGTGATTGGTGAGAGCCTTTTTCGTGAGACCTGAACTTTTAAGGGCTGGAATTAGTGTGCTTTGGCTTTGTGAAATCTAATTCAGAAGTACCTGCATCCTTGATTATGAAAATTTAAAAGTTTCTGTAAATTCAGTTAAATTATGGTAGTGAAGATATGCATGGGTCTCTAATTAGATCATTATGCTGAAATACGCTGGTCTGGTTTAGGGTGAGAGTTCGTGGATGGCATTTCAGAGCAAGTGGATATTAATTCACATTTCATTACAGCTGATGGGAATGTTCTCGTTGACTTCAGTGGAAATACAGCTGAAGCCAGTGTTGGATGCCATAGTATATCCTAGCCAAGAGCTTTGTTCAGTTTGGAAAAGAGGGGTTCAGGCAAACGTTTTTTTCTGAGATGTTTTGTAAAACAAACCTGTTATCATGAAAAGCTTTCTGGGAATGTCACAAAATTTGATGCCCATGTTGGTCATTGGGGGGAGAGAAGAAAAGCCAGTAATACACGTCTGTCTGTAGTTAGAAATTAATCTTACCTGATTAAGAAATGCTAGACAAAATCTTAGGAAATCAGCTTATCTAGGCACATGAAGCCTGAATCGTATTAATATTAGATTTTCCTTCTCCTTCAGCTATGGCACAATCCACAGGTTCTAATGGGAAATGAAAGCTGCTTCACTCAAAACATTCTTAATTTGATTGAGGCAAAGAAAATTATTTCTATGCAGACATACACATTAGGTCTTTGTGGTCTGTTTGCTATTACAATTCTACCTTATGTGATTCTCTGGAGCTTGGATAAAGAGGAAGAAGGTTGATTAGGCTAAACTTTAATATGTCAATGAGATGCTTTCTTTCTTATATATGTTGCTGCAAATATAATGATGTTTATCACAGAATCACAGAATGTATGGGGTTGGAAGGGACCTCAAAAGATCATCTAGTCCAATTCCCCTGCCAGAGCAGGACAGCCTAGAGCAGGTCACACAGGAACGCATCCAGTCAGGTTTTGAATGTCTCCAGAGAAGGAGACTCCACAACCTCTCTGGGCAGCCTGGTCCAGTGCTCTGTCTCTCTCACAGTGAAAAAGTTCTTCCTGATGTTCACCCGGAACCTCCTATGTTCCAACTTGCACCCATTCCCCCTTGTCCTATCACTGGACATCACTGAGAAGAGCCTGTCTCCATCCTCCTGACACTCCCCCTTTAGATATTTATAAACATTAATGAGGTTGCTGTCGCGTTAAAAAGGGGGAGAAAAAGAAAGGGAAAACCTCTGTGAGGTGGCTGGGGGAAAGCCCTCCCGTTGAGTCAAGGTTTAGATACAACTTTGTCTGTCCAGAGTTCTATACCAAGAACTTGCACCGGAACAGATTCACAAAGTCATAAGAAGCCACCTTTGTGTGTCCCAGAGCTCTACTGAGAGCTTTCACCGAAACACTTTCACTCTTAACCTACTAACCACACCCCTTCTA
>VZRW01004680.1:299231-339350 GCA_013398125.1 Aegotheles bennettii | reverse complement strand
GCCATCAGCAAACTTGCTGAGGGGACACTCTGTTCCCTATCCAGGTCGTTGATGAAAATATTGAATAGTACAGGTCCCAGTACCGACCCCTGAGGGACTCCACTGGTCACAGCCCTTATTATGAGTCACAGCTCCTTATTATGAGATGTTCAATAGGAAACAGAAATACTAAATTATTCCAATTATTGTATACAAAGATAAAACTATTGAATAAATAAAGGGCTTGTTAAAATAGCTTGAACCTAAGCATTAAATTATGAAGAGGCAGAAAGATTAACTTTTGACATTCATGCAAAAGAAATGAATTTTTTTGACCATATAAAAAGACTTAAGAGTTTCCTAATAAAATATTGTTCATTCTGGTTATTTCTGATTGCAAATTTTTGAAGTCTTTGAAAAGAATTTAAACTAAACTCTGTTTAACTGATTTCCTCTATGCACTGTAAGACTGCATCACATTTTAGTGCCTACCAAAGTAACTGTCCAGCCTCAGAGGATCTACTAACTGTGAGACTGTTAAATTCAGTGACCGGAGTAGTGTTGGTGGGAGTTGTCATTGTTTATAAGGTCTACTTTTTTTTTTTCTTGCTGATATATTTGATCTTACACAGTTTATTTGGAGCAGCTTTTAAATTTTCTCTAAAATGGCTTATATAAATGGCCAACAAATGACTAAACCCTCGTCACATGTGAATCCCATATCTTGTGAATTGAGATAAAAGGGAAGAATGGGAATAAGATGGAAAGGAGCATATCAGAGGAAAATCTCTATTAATGCTAATAGCCACATGCAAATCATGGTTCTTACTTCTCCCTCCTAATTCTCAAGACATCTTGGAGCAGCCAGCTACTTTGCACGGTACTGTTACAGGTCCCTCTGCCCACCTGAAAACAGCCAATCCTACACAACCATTTTGTTGTCAACCAACATCTCCAGCACAACCGTCTTTGTGTGACAGGTCTGAGTGCCAGAAGCATCAGCTGAATTAGTCAAGATTCTGATGCTAAGTTCTGAATCCAAGAAAGCTGCCAATGTCTTGCTTTGAAGCATATACTATGAGCTTCCTTATATACTTTCAATAAGTCTAAAATGCTTTATGCTCAAGGACTTCCTAGCTGTAAAAGAAAGTCACGCCGAATTTGCATATATGTGCATTATTTTGGCACAGCACTTTTCTGTTTTTTTCCCTTCATGAATATATTCAGAATTCAGGATATTTATTACATGTGAAGATCATTTTTTTATCTTCAGAAAACATCTTGCTGGGTACATAACAGGTTGAAACAATCTTCTCTTTTAAGTGTAGACCAGCAGTCTTGTTATAATCTCAGATATGAGGTTTTGATGGTTTTAAGGGATTAGTAATGGGATATGGAGATTTTTCCTTGCAGCACATTGGGTCATTTAGGGTGCTTTTCTTTAGCAAATAAACATGCTGTTTGGTGAGCTCCATCAAGTTCATGTTCTGTTGGTAGCCCCATTATGAAAAACAGCCTAAGTTTACACTTTCTTTGACAGATTCTCTGGGGAGACCAAGGATTGAGTTAGTGAGGAGACTTGAATACCCTGTTTTTTTGTGTTGTTTCATAGAGTACTTGAGGGAGACACCAAAACTTGCTATTACACAGCATAAAGATGATGTCAGGGCCAGCCTTGAAATCCAGCATTCTGTTCCCCGGGCTGCTGTTCTGACACTCTCTGATAGAATAAAATGCATTTAAACCAGCATTTAGATATGAAATTTATAAAAATAACATTTTTTGGCAGTAGGATGTGCTTTAAGTGATATAATTGCTGCCCTGCGTGTATTTAAAGTTGTGTGCTTTTCCAGGTAATGGAGTTTTACTGCCAGTCCTGTGAGACAGCCATGTGCCGGGAGTGTACAGAGGGAGAACACGCAGAGCACCCCACGGTACCACTCAAGGATGTGGTAGAGCAACACAAGGCTTCCCTTCAAGTCCAGTTGGATGCTGTCAATAAAAGGCATGGAGACTCCACTGATTATTTCCCTTTTTCAGTTCTACTACTGGCTTCCTGTCTTCCCCTGGGTAGATGTTTTAATGTGCTGGTGTCATGGACCTTTACCTAGAAAACAGGGATAGTGAGGCTAGCATAATGAAAAAAATCCACTGAGGGATTAGGGAAAAGAGTCTTTCACAAAACAGAGGCCATTAGAAATGCAAGTATCCTCCAAAGAAGGGGCATAAACTGTTAAAGAGAAAAGTACTAGCCAGTCATTAATTTAATGATAAATAAATAATACTGGATGCTTGAAAGACTAGTACAAATGTTATGGTGGCAGAAAAGCTGGAGGGGGGGGCAGGGAAAGTGAGGTAGATAGAGTTATATCTTCCTGAGTAGATACATTTGCATAAAGAACAGAGGATCCAAGGCCTCCTTGTTGGAAATGCCTATAGTCTAATGGATTTCCACAAGGGAGGGTGCTGTCTCAGCCTTATTTTATCAGACCAAACCCACTATGCAGTTATTAAAGGAATGGACTTGCTTCTGGGAAATGACCAAGTTTAAAGACAGCCTGCTGATGAGATTGTTTCATCAAAAGATATCAGGGCAAGGGCCAATGATTAATGACTTTTGAAACAGCAATCTTTGTAATTTAATCCCTCCCTCAGGCTTCCAGAGATCGACTCAGCACTTCGTTTTATATCTGAAATCATACACCAGTTAACCAACCAAAAGGCTAGCATTGTAGATGACATTCATTCCACTTTTGATGAACTCCAGAAGACTTTAAATGTTCGAAAGAGTGTGCTGCTTATGGAACTGGAAGTGAATTATGGCCTTAAACACAAAGTAAGATGCATGTTTTGTTTCAGTGAAAAGTTGTTAATTTAATCAGCCAGTTTTTACAAATGATGCAGGACGCCAGTTTGACAAATCATGTCTGAGATTCAAAGAACTTTGTTTTTCTGAAATCAAGTGCAGCAGAACCTCACTTGTGGGTGTCCAGCCTTAGAAATGGAATCCAGACCCTGTATGGGCAGGTAGCCCTTTGTAGATGGTGTGTGAGGATCCAAAATGGCCAACACACTAAGCAGGCATCTGCTTAAAGCCAATGTGCTGATGTACAGATGTCAATAAGGGAACACCAAAAGACAGTCTGAAATCCTTGGACCACAATCCTACGAACCCCCTCATGAAGATACAGGCCAAAGAAATTTCTCCTGAAGAACTGAGCAAGGCTTACTGTTTTCCTTTAAAGCACTGTTTTCCTTTGAAATGCCTCATAACATATTTCACGTTAGATATCATTAGTTGGAACACAGAAAGATTGGAGGAAAATCTTGCTTTCTCAATGAAATGAAGAGAGCAATAGTTTTCAGAGCTGTATTCACTCTTTTGCTTCCTACCTGGATGGCTGAATCTTGTGTTTTTCCCACTGTATTGTAGAGTAAGCTTCCAAGGAAGTAAACAGAAATCTGCCCTTTTACAAAGAGAAGTCTGTAGCCTGGCAGGTAGGGATTTTGTTGAGGATTAGTAAGTCTGAGTCAGGCAAATGAAAGAATTTAGTCCTTGTCTTCCTGGGCATCAGTTGTCTATTTTATATGAAAGAAAGGTCTCTTCCCTCAAAGTAGCCTTTAAAAGAAAGGCTGGAGTATCAGAAGTGCCTGATGATATTTCACATCTTTGGGCATTCTCTGAGATTACTGAGAGGCTTGAGTAGCTCCAGATGTCTGAAGTGGAGGAATGCTGTGTTCCTGGATCTGGAACAGGCTTGATCATTAGGAACGTATTGAACTGCTGAGGCTGTGAAAACGGAGGAATTCTAACATAGAATCACAGAACCATAGAATTGTTTTGGTTGAAAAAGACCTTTAAGATCACCAAGTCCAACCATTAACCTAACTCTACCGAGTCTGGTGTTAAACCATGCCCCTAAGCACCACACCTACACATCTTTTAAATACTTCCAAGGATGGTGATTCAACCACCAGTTCCAGTGTCTGACAACCCTTTCAGTGAAGAAATTTCTCCTAATATCCAATCTAAACCTCCCCTGGTGCAACTTGAGGCCATTTCCTCTTGTCATCTTGCTTGTTACCTTAGAGAAGGGACCAACACTCACCTTGCTACAACCTCCTTTCAGGTAGCTGTAGAGAGCATTAAGGTCTCCCCTCGGCCTCCTTTTCTCCAGACTAAACAACCCCAGTTCCCACAGATGCTTCTCATGATTTGTTCTCCAGACCTTTCAACAGCTTCTTTGCCCTTCTTTGGACACGCTCCACCACTTCACAGAATCACAGAATCCTAGGGGTTGGAAGGGACCTCGAAAGCTCATCCAGTCCAACCCCCCTGCCAGAGCAGGGTCACCTAGAGTCCATCACACAGGAACGCATCCAGGCGGGGTTTGAATGTCTCCAGGGAAGGAGACTCCACAACCTCTCTGGGCAGCCTGGTCCAGTGCTCTGGCACTCTCACAGTAAAGAAGTTCTTCCTGATATTCACATGGAACCTCCTGTGCTCCAGTTTGCATCCATTGCCCCTTGTCCTATCATCGGTCATTACTGAAAAAAGCTTTGATCCATTGTCCTGACCCTCACCCTTTACATATTTGTAACCATGGATGAGGTCACCCCTCAGTCTCCTTTTCTCCAAGCTAAAGAGCCCCAGCTCCCTCAGCCTCTCCTCATAAGGGAGATGTTCCACTCCCTTCATCATCTTTGTGGGTCTGTGCTGGGCTCTTTCAAGCAGTTCCCTGTCCAAGACCTCAATGTCTTTCTTGTAGTGAGGGGCCCAAAACTGAACACAGTACTCAAGATGCGGCCTCACCAGTACTGGGTACAGGGGAACAATCACTTCCCTAGTCCTGCTGGCCACACTATTCCTGATACAAGCCAGGATACATGTGCATAAGATGTGTATTTCAGGAACACGGGGAGCCTAAAACCCTTGGGGCACATGATTTAGTCATCTCCAGAGCTAAGTAGCAGCTGAGGAGCTTTTGGCATCAAAAATTTGGACTTGGATCCCAGGGTCATCTAAACATATCCAAGATGTCACAGAACTTGTTTTCTTAGCAAGCAAATATACTCAGGGTGTGTACAAAGTTCACACAAGACGGAATACAATGTTAAATTATCTTTTTGTTGTTTAAAAGGATTTAAAATAGTTTTTAAACTATTTTGGATGTTAGAGAACCAAATTTTTGCAAAGCTGCACATAAGCAATAAAATCCGTCCTGTTTGTATAAAAAAGAGTGATTTTGCTTTTGAATTAGTAGTAGTCCTGCAAAATAATTTAAACCCAAATATTCCATCATTAATCATGTATTTTGCAAAAATTGTGAAAAGGAAAGGGCTACACTTTCCTAAAAGAAAGTTGCCAATTCAGTTTCAGTTGTCCAATAGACTGAGAGAGGCCTTGTGTAAAATACTCTAAACACATTTTAAATATTAGTTATGGTAGGATTGAATATTTTCCATCTTTGTAATGAAAGAAAACTATATTGAGAAAATAATGGGTTTAAAAATAGCTGCAAATTGTCTTTCTTCTCAGTCTGTGGTTTGTTATCCCAAGCATATGGGGTTTTGTCATCCTGGGACTTTATTAGCTATGCTATCTGTTTAACTACTTATGTCCCGGAATAAAGACAAGGCAGATTAGAAATGTCTTGTGCTGAATCCTGAGAGGTCTATAGATGCCTAGAAAAACAGATAACTTGAAATTTCAGTGTAGTCTTGAAATTTGTTCATTCTGTTTTGTTTGCAAAAGATTTTGTGTTGTAAACGCTTTTCTGTGTCAGTAACTCATCACCCTGGACTTTCTCCAGTGGGTGAAAAGCAGATAGTTTTGTAAAATTCAGGAGAAAAATGCCCTCAGAATGCAATGTCTTTACATGTTGTGTCTCAGCAAGGGAAGAGCATCTCATAGCAATAAATACACTCTGAGTTGACTTTAAAATCAATTGAAATGTTTTGAAAATTTTTACTTTAAAGTGATCATCAACAAAATAACTTATCTGATCCACAGTAATGTCTGTGTCCTAGTTCTTCTCTGTGGGAAAAACATACCACACGTGTGACTGGGTACTTTAGTTTGGGCATTACGTCAATGGAGAAGGTGCAGAGTAGCTGGAATGTTTGGGCTTTACTGACTGTCATAAATTTCTCTGCCAGGTTGTTATAATTCAGGGATCTTTTTTCCAACTCATTGCAAAACTGGTTTAAAAAAAAATGTTAGCCTTGTTCCCAGCCCACACCTAACAATTTTGAGGTCAATACTATTTTAAAGATTTTAGACTGAGGGCCAGAACTGAGCCTATAATAACTCTTTCTCAGTCTTAAATATAGAGCAGTTACTTGCTGCTCACCAAAATTTCAGGCTACTCAACCCAACTCTTCCCAAGATCCACAACCCATCCTTTACATTTTGTTTTCCTGCTTGTTGAAACTGGGAAATCAACTTCCCTGCTTCTGCTGGGGAGAAGTTTCCTTTCTTTACTTATTTAAATCAGGAATCACACTTTCCTCAGGATGGATATACAGATCTTGATAGTGCCTTCTTGTCCACCTCTATAGAGGAGTAACCCAGAGTTTCCTTTTGGCTGGTGACTCCAAAATATTTTTATCTCTGTGCACACAGCTCATTCCCAGTATCTATCTCATTAACTGACTGCTGAGAGTTAGATGGAACAGGGTTCAAACTTCTACATTTGTAGAAGACAGACAAGTGGGGCAATAATTCAGTCTAGTGCTGACAGTGGGTCTGTGAAGCCTTGAAAACTCAAAACAGGGTACTTTTTTGTGTTGCAGCATGATATTCCAAGAACATGTAGCAATCAGTGCGATACTTTTTCTGAAATGAAACTTGAAAATAAACTGTAAAAGAAAACACTATTAACTTAGTTTTTACAAAGGCCTTCAGATATAAAGCACGCTACATATTCCTAGGATAGTTCTTGTAACATGATGCTAATCTGGTGTTTGGTAATGCACCAGGTCCTCCAGACACAGCTGGATACCTTACTTGAAGGACAAGAAAGCATTAAAAGTTGCAGCAACTTTACGGCCCAAGCCCTCAACCATGGCACTGAAACCGAAGTTCTGCTGGTGAAGAAGCAAATGAGTGACAAGCTGAATGAACTGGCCGAGCGGGACTTTCCATTACAGCCACGTGAAAACGATCAGCTGGACTTCATAGTGGAAACAGAAGGCCTGAAGAAGTCCATTCACAATCTGGGAACTATTTTAACCACCAATGCTGTTGCCTCTGAAACAGTTGCCACAGGCGAGGGACTGAGGCAGACGGTGATCGGACAGCCCATGTCTGTTACCATCACAACTAAGGACAAAGATGGGGAGCTCTGTAAATCTGGGAACGCTTACCTCACTGCTGAACTGAGCACACCTGATGGGAGTGTAGCAGATGGAGAAATACTTGATAATAAAAATGGCACTTATGAATTTTTGTATACTGTTCAGAAAGAAGGGGACTTCACTTTGTCACTGAGACTTTATGATCAACATATCAAGGGCAGCCCATTCAAACTTAAAGTGGTCAGATCAGCAGATGTGTCCCCTACCACTGAAGGGGTTAAGAGGCGCGTTAAATCTCCTGGCAGTGGTCATGTGAAGCAGAAAGCTGTGAAAAGACCTGCAAGCATGTACAGCACTGGTAAAAGAAAAGAGAATCCCATTGAAGATGATTTGATCTTCAGAGTAGGTAGGTGACTTGTCTGCTACCTACTTAAAAATAGTTCAGGGAAACTGAATGAAAAAATTTAGAAGTTTAATTATTTAAAGTTTAAAGCTGTAAGTAGAGCAACCTGGTAATACCTTAAGGCTTCTTGACTTTTGTTCATATGTAAATTTTAAAAGCATATACTTCAGAAATTCCATTTGCAGCAAATATTTAATTAAAATTTGGGTTAAGAAATGCATACATTTGATTTGGGATAAAATATTTATCTTCTGTACACTGTTTGGCATCGTAAAATGGAAATATAATACGATTGATGCTTCAGATTAGATTAAATTACTTCTTTAAAAAGTTGTATGGAAAGCAGGGAAGTAGGAGGACTTGTTCTGTAAAACTATTGCCCTAAAGATTAATCTAATTAATTAACCTGGAACCGTACATGTTAAATCCTGTGGTCATATATAGTTATTTCATTATGTTAGCGTAGGACAAAATTTACTTGCTTTTTTTCCTCAATATCTAAATATGTTTGGTTCTTTATATAGCATAATGTTATCTCTAAATCTGTGGACTTCTAATGCTTGGTAAAAATATAACATCTTGGTGTCATTTACTGTGATTTTCTTTCAGGTCTTTTGATGCACTCTGTTTTAAAACTGTATAATAATAATTCATAGAATCACAGAATCATAGAATTGTTTGGGTTGGAAGGGACCTTAAAGATCATCCAGTTCCAAGCCCCCTGCCATGGGCAGGGACACCTCCCACTAGACCAAGTTGTTCAAAGCCNTAAATCTCCCCTCTTTCAGTTTGAAACCGTTCCCCTTGTCCTATCACTCCATGCCCTTGTAAAAAGTCCCTCTCCAGCTTTCCTGTTGGCCCCTTCAGGTACTGGAAGGCTGCTCTGAGGTCTCCACAGAGCCTTCTCTTCTCCAGGCTGAACAACCCCAACTCTCTCAGCCTATCTCAAGAGAGGTGCTCCAGCCCTCTGATCATCTCTGTGGCCCTTCTCTGGACTCACTCCAACACCTCCATGCCCTTATGCTGGGGACTCATTACTGGATGCAGTATTCCAGGTGGGGTCTCACAAGAGTGGAGTAGAGGGGCAGAATCACCTCCCTCAGCCTGCTGATCATGCTTCTTTTGATACAGCCCAGGATACCATTGACTTTTTGAGCTACAAGTGCAGACTGCTGGCTCATGTTGAGCTTCTCATCAACCAACACCCCCAGTCCTTCTTCTCAGGGCTGTTCTCAATCCATTCTTCACCCAGACTGTATTTGTACATGGGATTGCCCCGACCGAGGTGCAGGACCTGGTCATTGTTTCTAACGTCTGTACCCTGGGATATTGTATTTATACAATGTCTGCTTATATAGTTAGAAAATACTTTTCACTTTGCACAACTAAAGAAAAAAGCAAGTTACTTAATGTGTAAAAGTTAGGATTTCAGCCGTGTGTGTTACCAAGTTTGACAACCAGTCGGCAAGGTGCCTTTGCCCTTTGTAGCAGAATGGATTGTGGTTAATCCTGGAGGGTTTTTTAGTAATTCTATTGAAAATTCATCTGGACACCGTTTGTCAGTTGGTTAACCCTGTCCATCTGATTTCTCATCTGTCGGTGTTTATAATCGATTTCTTTGATAGAGAGTACATGCAATAACAATGTTTTTATATCAGAAAATGTATTCAGCAAGCATGATTTGCTTGCTTAATAGGACAGTACAATGTGAGCTTTGGAGGAAGCCACTCATAAAATGACCAGCCTTTCCCAGGTGACCAATGCATCTCCTAGTAAGAGAAATGACCCCATAAATATACCTCAAAGCATTTTTTAACAGAGGCAATGATATCCAGCTTTACTGTTGCTAAGGCTAAATTTTTTCATGACTGCTGAGTCAAAAGTTAGAAATATGATGTGAATCAATTCATACTGAAGTCAAGCCAGTCCTACTCAGCAGTAATCATGCTTCATTCTCCAAAGCTGGGAGGTGACCTTTGTTAAATTTGCACGCAGACATAGCCCTTCCCCTAACAGAAGGGTGTTCTTGTTGAAAGAGCTATTGCTGTAGTCACCACTGGCAGAGCCTCTGCTAGCAATCCCATAGGGGATGCCCTTGCCCTTGCATAGGGCAGAGTCATCAGCCTTAGGCTCCTGCTGGAATGGAAAAGGACCTGTGGCTCTTCCCAAATACAGTTTCACTGCCGGTCCTTGTAAGAGTGGCAAAGGGTATGTATAAATGTAGCCTAGATTATTTTTTTTTGTGCCCTGTTTTGAGATTAGGTTAAACAAAACAGTTAAGAATAATGTCTGAACCCTGTCTAGAAAGATAACATCTCTCTAATCTCTTCTGGAACATTGGTGACATGTTGTATGCTAGACAGAGAAGGGGCTGGATAGACAGATTCAGTCAGAAAGAGCCTGTAGGAGGTAGGAGCAGGATAGGAAAGCCTGCACAGGTACACTGTGCCTGTGAATAGCAGAGGAACTCTGTTACTCATTGTTGCTGACACATTCACTGAATGCTAAGCCCTCTTGTTCACATATATCAAGCATTAATTTGTCCTGGCGTGGAAATCATAGATCTAAACACTTAAAAAAAAATACACACACACACATATATATATATCCAGAGATTATTTTAAAACTGTTAATATCCTTATTACAAAGCTTTTGGTATGGATTAAAGTGATTTTAGCTTGTAATTTCTGCTTCTGTATCCTTTGCTTCTAGTGAGCAGTTTCTAGCACGACTACCAAATAGTGGTATGGGTCTGGTTTGGGTTTTGGTGGTGGTGTTTGTTGGATTCTATCTTTTTTTAAACTGTTCCCTCCAATACACCATAAACTTTAGAAGTCTTAAATGTTTCCCCAAAAGTACAGTGCCCTTTCTGTTGTGAATCATGACCATGTGCTTTATTTTGGAGTTCTGTCTTCTCACCTTCTTCACCCCTCTGCCCTCCAAAAAAAGAAGAGAAAATAATTAAAATGGGAGCTACACGTCTCAGAGCTTTTGCATGATGAAATCTCTCAGGAGTGTCCACATTTGGGGTATATGGATCACTGCTTTACTGAAAAACTGAACTGGGAGTAATACTTCATCCTATTGCATGTTCACGTCTCAGCTGCTCATTTCACAGAATGACCCTATATAGGGATGTCCCTCTGGGCTTCTGGGCCCTTGTGTATGCATCGTCTGAAAGGTCTCTTAAGCCATTGCAGCTGTAATGCTCTAGCTTTTTACACTCTTCCAAACTATGCAAAATTAATGAAGACAGGTAAAACTTCTGACATTTTCACAAGGATTGCCTTCATGGATTGAAGTTTGTTTAGTTCCTTTCAGCTCACTTAGAAAAGTTAAGATTTGGTTCATTTGTTGATGAGGTAATACAAAAGAAAGTTTACCCCTGTTTTCCAACACAACTGCATATCTCTATTTTGAATCCATTGTTGAATTCCTCTGATAGCCCTACCCAAATCTGGATTTGTATTTTAAACTGGGCAAGATAAATCAGCTCATACAGCTGTGTTGGAGAACCATACTGTAATATTCCTATGGGCATCCAAGTATATGGAGTATGCTATTGTATCTAAACTGATGTATGGGCTTTTATGCACAAGTAAATTGATCAGCTCCTAGCAGGAGATTGTTCTTGAGCTATTATCAACAGACATAGCATTAATACAACATTAGTACAGTTAAGTGCTTTCAGTCATTGGGAATTGTGCATTGTATCTTTTGCCAATTCTGTGTTATTCATGGCTTTTAAAATGGCATGTGGTTCTAGTCAGACATTTTAAGGTCATGCTATTGACTGCACATTCATGCATGCGTGTAATTCATTATTTACAAGAACAGAGTATTTCTTGCTTCCTCCTCTCTCAATAATTTATATCCTCAACCTTTTTTAAATATTCTTTAAACAGGTGTGATCTCTAAATGTGTGTCCATGCAGTATCTGTGTAGCATGTACATAGTTTATACAAATTAAAACAAGAATGTGCTTATGATACCCAGAAACTAATTGTTGCATAATGAGTTTTGCTACCTCTGCAAGTGGTAGAAAGCACTGAAGTGAGAGGGGAGGTTCTTTTCCCTTACCTTGCTTTTGTGCCTTAGACCCATGCTGATCAGAGGTGAATGGAGGTGAGGGATGTTCACAGCATCAGCCACTTCCACCTTCCCTGGTAAATCTCTCTCATGTCCTCCAAAGGAGGGTTAAGAGCCATGGGTGGCATCAGTTAGCTACTCTGTCTAGGACACCATCTTGTGCCATAGCTCTGCCATGCTGTGCCATACACCTTGATGTTTTTTCTCCTTTGGCACTTTTCATCACTGGATTCTTTGACACCATTTAGCAGTAGTGGTGCTATTTCCCACCTCAACTGCTTTTTCTCTTCATTTATTTATACTTGGGGTTGGCATCAGATACAGCCAGATGGAGGGTTCAATTTTCCTTTTCCTCAGATTGTGTTTAGTTGTCTGTTCAGTCATGTATCTGAGCATCTAAGTTTAGCTGGTACATTCAATGTGTGTAATTCACTGGTTTAAAAGAAAACAAAAACAAAAGTGTCTTTAACAGTCCCTTCTGTCAGCCTTCTTACCAGGTGTGGATGTCATCTTCTGGTCTGTTATCAATGCTGAAAGCAAATAGGAGCCTTATTGTGAATTTATTCCAAATAAAAGGGATTTGTATATTTAGTTGTTCCTTGTAGTGCAGAAGTATGATGCATGAAATGCAGAGGCCTCTCTGACACACTTGATTCCATGTTCTTCATTCCCTGCAAGACTTGGAGGTGGTCTTGGCCCAGCTTTTAGGGTTAGATGCTGTGTAAAGCAAATTAATACAAATCAGCCCAAGCTTAACTACTAAGAGTGTGTGGGAATATCTGCTGGAGTTCCTACCAAATTATTCATTCCTCTTTAAAGCTTACAAACATTGTGTGCCTTCATCCAACAGACTGATTGATTTTAAAATTTATATTCGCATGGGAACTTGGATTAGAATCACTGGCATTTATTTCACAATAAGCACACAGCTTGTTAACAATCTGATTTGGTGCAGTTTTACTACAGAGCCTTTTGTGCTTCAGCTGTATCTGTTATGGGAGAGTTAAAAAGAAGCAAGGCTAGGGAACAAGAAATAACTCATTGATACCTGTCTATGCAGTATGTATGTAGATGTTTCCATGCTGTTTACTTTTATCCTTTTTTTTCCAGTATGACATAGAGAACAGTCCAAGAAGAAGTATGTGAAGTGTTATAGGCAGGAAAGAAATGGTACTTACACAACACATTATGGCTACTTGCAACCTCTAAAGTCTCCGCATTAATCTGTAACCTTTCTGCAGGGTTTTTGTCTCTCTGAATCCATTCTTTCCCTGCTGGGGGCAGTGATATGGTTTTTCTTTGTGTTTTAGGAAGCTGGTAAATCTAGGTTAGCAAGCAGGGAGGTTATTGTTCTTATTAGTAAAACTTAGAAAGCAAAAAACCACTCCATTACTTCAAGCATCAAAAACGTACATTGTACAACAAGACTGTCCAGGTGCATAGCACTTACAAAGCACATTCTTATAGCAGTTACATGATATAATTTTTAACATCTCCTGTGATTTTAATGGGCTTATAGATTATTTTTTTTTCCTTCTTTTCGGTGTGATTCAATCTGGCCTGTATTGTGCAAGAATAAAATATTGAAATTGTGAAGCATGTTACGTGTGCTAGATTGTCTTGAGCTGAAAATGGATATTCTTGCTGAAAGCATGTCTTCAAAGCTAAATTAATTTGTTTGTGCAGGCTACACTCAGTAATATCAGAAGGAATTAGATAGGGCTAAGGCAAATCTGATTGTTTACTTAGAGAACTGTATACAAAGAGGGTATAAAAGGAGCTATTCCACAGGCCACAAATCTGCTTCATAATGACTCGTTTCAGCCTGGGCTTTTGATAACTCTGCTGTCCTCTCCCAGTCCAAGCAGCTTGCCACTGAAGTTGCAGTAAAATATCTATCTTTTCCTCCTGCAGTAGCTCAGAACAGAAGAAAGGTAAGGCTGGGCAAAGACAGGCGTGAACGATGCAGTCTTTAATCTCCAAACCGGGCTGCTTGGGAAACACTGGAACAAGGATCCCACAACTGTTCCCTAGCCCCAGCCTTGTGCATTTGAAATGTTGGTGCCTCCCTTGTCTAAGGAGTGGTGGGTGACTGCCCACGATGGAGAAAAGACAAAGCATGAGGTGCCTTGATACAGAGGCGAGGTATTGTGCAGTGAGAGATTTGCTGAAGACTCTCTCTCAGGCAGGTATGTTTATAGGGCAGGAATCTCTACTTACAGGAAGGAGCTATCATCCTTTGGTATTACAGAGTCAGTTGCAGGATCCTGTTTTTCCAGAGGCTGACGAGCTTTACTACAAGCTTTCCTCTCATTGTCTGAACTCCTGCCACTGCCTGTGCTTGGATTCAGATCTTTGTTGGCATAGTGAATTACTCAAACCAGAAAGTTCAAAGTTATCTCTTTTCCTCTTGAACATGTTAGGAGATAAGCTGTGTTTAACTAACCTCAGCTTTCTTCTTCAGAGAAATTTATGCCACTGCAGGGAGGACTGTATAAAGGCCTGCGTGCAAATTAGGACCTATGTGATGGGTTTAATAGCTGCAAAATACTATGTATAAGGACACTGCATGGAGCTGAATTTCATCTGCATGCGGTGCTAATAAAATACTCTTTCTTAAACTTACTGTGAGATCTGACTATGGTATTCCTGGGTAATGTCTTCTATTTTTCCTTTGATATATATGTACAAGGTCCTGCTGAAGAACACGCAGAGTAACTCTCTCTATAGGTTTCTCTTATCTTTAAAAACTAAATTCATTGACTTTCAAGAAAATTTTTCTAAGAGTAAAGAGCAGACATTCCATAATGTTTGTGTTAGTTGGTTCCAGATGCCCTAGCTTATGCCTCCTCTTTTCCAACAAATGTTTTCCCTTTACTCTCAGTAGTAAAAGGAATGCTTCTCCCTTTTCATCCATTGTCTTTGGCTAAAAAGCAAAAAGGAAACTTATTATTAGCATATGGTGGAAAAAAATTACTGCATGCATCCCTCAGGTGCTGCTCATTAAAAGAATACACAGAAATGGCTTGAGTGTAGGTAATGTGTAACTCACTATTTCCTGAATTCGTACTTTCCCGTTGCAGTACAGAAAATGAGAAGTATTTGCCTTGTTTAGAGGATGTAAGTATATGGAGTTCAAAAAAACACGCCTTGATGCAAAGGGACG
Source organism: Aegotheles bennettii (assembly GCA_013398125.1). Classification (NCBI taxonomy): domain Eukaryota; kingdom Metazoa; phylum Chordata; class Aves; order Caprimulgiformes; family Aegothelidae; genus Aegotheles; species Aegotheles bennettii. Next base: position 324,414 of record VZRW01004680.1, on the reverse strand, counting down.
TGCTTGCAGCACCAAGTGTAGAGGAATTAAGTGTTACTTGTTAGCCAGTGACAGGAAATGCACAACCCACAGCCATGACCACAGCAGAAAGAAGGGTTGTTAAGAGCATATACCTCCTTAATGAAAGCTAAATACAAATTATGATACAAGAGATACAAATATCTATCTTATATTGGGCATCATAACCAGACTAGTTTTAATCAATGAGCTCCAGGATATTTTGGACTGGCTAAAATAAAATACAAGCTTTTCAGTTAAAACCATATATTGAAACCAATTCATGTCTGATACGAAGCCAGTGAATGCTTGTAAAAATACTTCACCAGGAAAAATAGTGCTGCATCCAAGTCTTGGAAAGAACAGCTTATACAGTCTTTTTGTTTCAAAAGTCATTCATTCATTACAGATAACCTTGGGGTCCAAGATCATAATTGCAGGCTTGTCTAAAGACCCCCTGAGCCTCCTTTACAAATAAAGAAGGAATCTGGATACTGTTCCTGTGCTCCAGGTGTAATTTGGATCAGCTGCTTTAGGGCTGACCTTTTAAAGACATCAGTTTGCTGTATGACTCTCCTCAGAATGTCTCAAAACAAACATCTAAGTAATGAGGCATCTAAGTTAATGAACTTTTGTGTAAATTAACGTTTGACAGCTCCTTGTGTTCTTAAGTCACAGGGGAAAAGACTTACAGTTCTATGTAAATCACTATCACATTTTTTCTGGGTAAAAATGGGACTTCTGTGTGTGTGTGTGTATACTGCCTTATTAGAATAATCAGAGGTCTTTATAGAAGAATTCAGTCTCCAGGTGTTGGTCTTCATTGGCCCACATGTCCAAATCATTCAAAACTAGTCCTTCATCTGAGTTTCCCTTCTAACAAAACTTTTAAAACCTATGACTGAAAACTGTGTATGTGTGAATAGGAAACCTCCCTGTCTTGAAATGGCCCCATCCAAAGTGATCACTGATATGCTTTATCTCAACTTTGTGACTTCACTGAGAAGATTTAGCTAACTGTACTAAAACCTTGTAATCTGTCCAGGTTCTTATCTTAGCCTCTGACTGTGTATTCCCACAGTACCACCCTCTTCATTGCCTTTTCAGTTGAATAAAGATCTGCAGTTTTTTAAAAAAAGTCTGTGAGTTGTGAAAAAACATTCTATAGTTCTCTCACACAAGAGGCAAACTGTGAGCACTTTGGTTTGTGAAGGCCAAAGAGGTAATTATGTTGATGGAGGCTTAGATGGCATACATGCCAAAGGGTAAGAACAATCCCTTCTTGTACTTAGAACTCTGGATCTGTTACTGAGATGGTTCTTTGAAGTTGTAGCAGTGATAAGAACTCTCCAAAATAGAAATCCATAGATCAAGGCTGTAATAAATGCATGTGTTGGCATTTAGGTCCTAACTGATTAGTCCTGTCTAACCTGATTTCTTACGTGCTTTGTGTTCAATTTTAGGCACCAAAGGAAGAAACAAAGGGGAATTTACAAATCTTCAAGGTGTAGCTGCATCTACAAATGGAAAAATATTGATAGCAGACAGTAACAACCAATGTGTGCAGGTATGAGGATATGCCACTTCCAGTATTTTTCTTTTTCTCCCTGCCCCCACACCTCTACCTTCTTTGTATACCAGGAAAGACACATTTTGTACAATTCAAGCAAATACAGAAAGTATAGAGGAAGCTCAACTCGTTTACCATCCATTATCTTTCCATCTTCTTGATCCACATCTATCTACACTATATCTAGTACGTATGTCAGAGTTTATTTCCCTTCCTTATGATTTTTGGCAATGAATGAAGAAAACAAGTGGTGCAATAATCTGGAAAAATGCCTTTTTGTGAATATTTTACATTGTAAATTTATCATTCTGTGTTTCCAAATATAAATCTAGGGCAAGGTGCCACAAATATAATTTCTTAAGCAGCTATAAAAATAAGCATGTAGATGTCATTTTCACATGGCTTTTAGTCTATTCAGTTGACTTTTCTGTGTGATACCACGATCAAATATTTTCTGTGGTAGCCCCCTGACATCCATGATTTTTTGGCTTCTGTAACCTGCATGAAAATCAAGCTGTGATTTTTCTTTTACTTGCTGTGTATCTTTTTTACCATCAACAACTTGTCATCACTCTTCAGGCTGCCCATGTGGTAGCAATGAACAAGACAGCAGTGTGTGGCTTGTTGTTCAGTATGTGAGAACCAGCAAGCCACACACAGTAAGAACTCGTTTCCAGACCTTTTCAAAGAGACAGAGTCAAGTATTCATCAGCACCCTCACACTTCATGATTTGCAGCCACTTCAGAGGAGTGTCAGTGTCTAATTACCTGTGTTGGGGACACAACCAGTGGACTGAATTTTGTGTGGCTAAAGCATCTCTCAGAAAATGGCCTAGTACTTATGCCTAAATCAAATAATAAAATTTTGAAATTCTCTTTTAGCTTCTATTCCTATCTTTTCTACAGAATTAGTTTTTGACTGTGGCCAGACCACTCGGTGCCTCACTTTCCTCATTTTTAATATGGGAATAATACCACTCCCTTCCAGCTGAGAGGGACACTGTGAACCTTAATTCAGCGATATTTGTAAAGTACTTTGAGATCACTGAGAAAACAGTGCAATGTAAGTGCAGAGAACATCTTTCATTTGAAATTAGGGTCCAGGTAGAAGCCTACTCTTAAATTAGGCATATCACTTTCAAATATAGACCATGTTAAAGTGCTTCACGTTCCTAATGCTCTTCCTCGCTATAGTGTTCATTAGTGACTTACTAAAATCTAAGCTCCAAGAAATAGATGGTGCTATTATGTAGACTTGATTTTAACATGAATGTTTTCTGTTACAGATATTTTCCAATGATGGTCAGTTCAAAAGCCGTTTTGGCATACGAGGAAGGTCTCCTGGCCAGTTGCAGCGGCCAACAGGAGTGGCTGTGCATCCCAGTGGTGACATCATTATTGCAGATTATGATAACAAATGGGTTAGCATATTCTCATCAGATGGAAAATTTAAGGTACGAGTTACTATGTGAACTCCCCTGAGCTTTCTCCATCTTCCAAAGGAATGCATAGTAATAGGGGTTTTTTTGTCAAGAAACTACATAGTTTGGTTGTAACTTAGTCCAAATTCCCTTGGTGTGATGTGGAAACCCATGACACAGCCACATTGTATCATTAATAGGAAGAGGTCACAGCTGTGATGCTAATATACCAAATAAAGACAATGTGTTCTATTTTACAGTTCTACATAGTAGGTGCTTGGATGCCTTTCCATAACTTATAGTTGAGGATAGATAATATATTCAAGTCTAGTTGGACTAGCTTAACAACAACTTTCATATCATTAGTGTTCTTGTACAGAAAGGTGTGTGCATATATGTATATGCACAGAGACAGACATAAAAAGTTATGAGGACGTAAGGATCTTCAGTGACACATGGAGGAGAAAAATAAGGTAGAAGGATGATGATGACTTCCTCTATTTACTCCATATGTAGCAACAAATCGAGTGTATAATTTGTGTATGATCCTGTTGGTAATAAATGCAAGGAAGGGCAACCCAGGATGTTGTTCCAGTGCTACAACATAGACAGGACTGTTTTAGGTGGTGTGATGCGCACTGAAAACTGAAAGGCAGTAATCGTCTTAGGTTTCAGAAATCAGAAGTTCTGGGAAAAGTGTACCTCTTATTTTCATAGCAACTCTGATACCTATAACAGGAGTAAAACAAGAAGGCAGCTACTACACTACACTGATGCTTACCAACCTGCAATATTTATTTTGCTTGGATTCATGTGCAAATGCAGAAAGAATTAAAGGTTGCCTCCATTTGGAGGCTGTAAATAGCCACCTATAGCAGAGGTTAGCAATACACGTTGCTCAGTGAGATAAAGGACCTGCAGGCAAATTTCTACCATAGTTACTCAGTTCTAAAGTCCTGCATTGGAGAGAAATCACCTGCTTGGATAGTTTTCTGGCAGCCTAATGACCAAAAACCTTACATCCTGAGCTGCTCATGTGCGTACCAAGAAATGGCCTTCCTTTGGGTAGTCTTTGCAAAGTGACAAATGCTGTATCAAATAGGCAGTTGTACTTGCATAGTCCTCAGTGACCCTGAGCTGGGAAACAGACACGTGCATGCTTTTAGAAGTATCCAGATCTTGTGTGAACTTGAAGCTAAAATGAAAAAATGCTAGCACACAATGCAAGTGTTAAAAAAACCCAAATTACTTGCATTTGCAGAGTATAAAGTAAAAAACTATGGAGTAAAAAATAAATTTTCCCTGTCAAGTAGTTTTGAAAATGTTCAGCTACACAGGAAAACCTTGGTTTTGGCTGAAGTGCTTCAATGAAATGAAGACACCAAAACAAAACCAAAGAAAGATGTAATTTAGTTAAGAATCCAAATACTCTGAGTAACCTAAATGTGTTTTAAATAATTATTAACATCTTTAATGTGAACTGGCTTGATCTAGGCACAGAGCACAGAGGGCTTGTTTTCCTTCCTTCTCAAGACATGCTGTAAATCCAGCATTTTGGATGGTGCCAGCTCTGGAGGAAAAAGCCATGGCTCTGGAGGAGCCAGGACCCTATGTGCTGTGCACTACCAGCAGGGAGACAGGTATTGAAAAAAAAATATGAATTATTAAGGTACTTCCTCTGAAGTGGAGCCTAGCTTTGTTTTTAGTCAATGTTTTTGTTGGATTGCAAGAGCTATGTAAAGTTGGCAATGTTTGTCTAGTTAATACAAGTTAATGCATTGGACTTTATATTTCTTGGGACTAGACTGATTAAATAACATATGAAACATCAATGATATAAAATACTAATTTTAAATTGAATGCAACAGGCTATATTTATGAGGGGAAAATATACAAATGTTTATAGAAGCATTTTATATATAGAAGGCAGGCATAATCATACAGTTGAAGCACAGGACACAGATATAACAGATCTAGCCTGTGGGGATCTGGGCAAAGCCTTGTAATTTCTTGTATGTTGGCAATGGTAATTTTTACAGGGGCTTTGTCAGATTAAATTTGGCAATGCTTGTTAAGACACAGAGAGATAGATAAAGGGATAATGGTGTTTCCCATCAAAGGACTGTGCTGCAAGTCATTGTATATGATCTCTGATGCAGGTGGTCTGCTAGTTGTTAACTCTGCATTATCAGGGGACTGTTTTGAACTTAATCTAACTATTTTTTGGTTTGTCCCCTTTTTCTGTATTTAATTACACTTACTCTCCCTTAGTGACATTTTAATAGTCATGTGAGCCAGAAGGCAAATTTCCAGTGGATCCAGGCCCAGGCATCTCTCTGATGACACCACTGGGCTGACTCACCCCAGCAACCTCCACTGCCAGGCAGAAAAGCGTCACCTTGCTCAGTCGCTGGTAGCAACAGAGACAGGGCTCTGTTAAAAAGAAAAACTGTGTTATCCTGTGAATAATAAAGCCTCAGACAGGGTCTTAGGAACTGGGGCTGCTGTTTCTAGCGATGCCACAGGTCTCACAGGTGACCAGTGATCTTCCATCTCACTTCCCAGTGCTTTATTTTCCTCATCTGTAGATTCCTTCCTCTGTAGATTACTCTGAAATTGCTTAAGAAAACTGTTATAGAAGACATATTGCTAGGCTAAGGAGAGAACACATGGTGAAGCATCAGCATCAGCTTCTGCACTAATGGTGGTGTTCCAGCCTAGTGAAGGAACTGGAGAACAGAGCTACAAGGACAATTCTTGGTCCTCTAAGGACAGAATTACTTTCTTTCTCGTCTTGAATGGTTGTATCTAGGATAGCTTGTTATCAGCCAAACAGGGCTGCAAGTCAAGTTAAGATCAATTTTAGATGAGTAGAAAAGAGGAAAGGAAACATTTTATGTCAGACTTTTTTCTTATTTTTTTTTCCTGTCTCATTAGAAGAATTTAAGAAGGGAGCTGATTGAAACTGGTTGCATGTTCAGATAGGAATAGTTTTGTGAAGTGTAGTTAAGTAGCTATAGTTGAATTAAGACAGTCATGTGAATGATAAATCCATTTAGTGCGACACTGCAATGTGTGACAAAGCTGTATCTCTGTATTAGGGAAGCTCTCAAACAGGAAAAGATGGGATGTTGAAAGCCTGTAAATTAATTCCTAGCAATCGTGAACCTTTCAGACAGCAACAAGATTGGTGGAGTTAAAGCCCTAACACACCTACTTCTACAGTGGAAAAGTCTTTATAAATGTTCATATAGGCTAGCTGATTTTTTACCTCTAGGAATATCCCACAGTAGAATATTTTCCACTCGGTTAGGTTGACTTTATAAACACATATTTGAAAACCAGTCTAAATTCATAAAAGCCTATAAAATAAGGGACATAATGGCCTTGACTGAATTCAATTAAACACATTATTTGTATTAAGGGTTCAGGTGATTCATTATGCTTTACTCATTTCTAATGGCAGGAAAGTCTGAAAATACTTCCCTTCATACAGTGACTGGGTTTCATAATGTTCTGTTCTAAATAATCAAACCTATAATTCTAAGAAACCTTCTGAAATAAAAATATACAAAGCATATGTTCAGCCAGACCCAGTAATGTGTCATCAGCATATTTTGATCTAAACTGTAAACAGAGAATTTTAGTAAAAAGTATTGCAAACTCTGTCTGGGCATAATTTACTGCTGCCTGCAAATTATATTTTAAATGCTGGCCCAAGAATGGTGATTTTTATTACTCTTCTTAGCACTGAGTGCCCATTAATGCAGTACGTGATTTATTCATTTATTATTTCTTTATGCATTTATATTGGGCAGGAAGACACTGTACTCATGAATCTGAGTCATTTTTCCATAGGAAACCTGGTAAGGAGGTGGTGCAATACACAATCAGACGAACACATGGGCATCCCAGAGAAAAGAAGGAAATATGATTTAATCACTCCAAAGGAAATAAATCTACTAATTTGCATTTGGTTTATGTTTTTCTTGCCTTGTTGTTATGCAAACCTGAATACATTTTGTAGATCTGCTCATGTTTTTCCCCTGGTGAACACAAAGTCATTTTAATACTTTTCCCTGGGGATATTTTAGCATGATCTAATTAAGTGACTTTTGCCTAAATATTTGGCAATTTATAACAGCAAATGCACCTGATCATAAAACAGACACGTGATCATTGCATGTTGGCTAAGCATAGTCTTGAAGCTGCAAGATTTGCTCCTGGCATTTTCTTTATTTGAGACTGAAAGCGATTGTGTATTAAGTCTGGTGACTTTGTACCAGACAGCCTCAGGAAATCTAGATGGCTTTATTTTGGGATGGCTCTGCAACTCTACCCATGAGAATGTACCATGGAATAGGAGCACGGGGTTTACTAAAGGTGGTGGAGCTCCTTCAGATACTAACATTGTTGTTTGTTTTGAATACATTAGGGAATTGAAATAAATGAGTTAGGTAATAGATCTTCTCCATGCCCTGTTTTCTGTCCCACCTTGATAGTTAGTCACAGACTAACAGAGCTTCAGTTGCTCCTCACCACTCGCAGGAGGGAGGGGAGAGGGGCAGAGAAGTCAGAAGCATTGCTTGTTCTAGGTGGTCATTTGTCCCACCCTGCAAAGACAGTGAGGTGAAAAATGGTCTTGTTTCATAAAGAAGACAAATATCTTAGTATCTGTTTGTTTTAAATTCTGATGGAAACGGGGAATTATGTTCTGCACCAAAGAGATGGACCTCATTTTGTAGGATGTGTCTCTCACAAATTACTACAGGACCTGAAAGTTCCGAGATCCATAATTTCAACACGGCCTGTTTGGTGGATTGCCTGTCCAGCACAGTAAAGAGGCTGGCAGGAGACCAGGCTTTTGGAACCAACCTGGATAACTGCTTCCAAATCTGTCCATCATTTAAAAAAAACAACCAAAACCAAAAGCAAGTTGCTGCATTCCAACAGCAAAACCCCCAAACAATTACGTGGTATTTTTATAATCTTTTTTTAAATGAAAGGTCAAAACTCAACTGATTTTATGTAGATTAAACCAGTTCCTAGAATCTCTGCCTGAAAAAAGAGCAAAATGGTGAAAAATGTGAAATAGGTTGCAAGATGATCCTTGAATCTTCTTGGGTATATGCCCAGGTAGCTCATGGGTTCTTTGAAGGCTTTGCCTTAATTTCTGCTTGCTCTGGGCTGTTACTTAGGCCCCCTTCTTTTTGATCCTACTAAAGAAAACTTCTAACATTTTCTGATTTATTTTGACACCTCTCTAGCCTTTCCAAATAATTCACTGTGTGTGAGATCCACCTCATCTCCACTGAAGTTTTTTCCATTGATAGAATATGGAATATTGAATACAATTCTCCTCCTGTTGCTGATTATGCTGGCGGTGTTTTTGGTAGTCATGAAGCCTATTTTAAATGATAGAAATAATTCTATTTACCTAAGACAGGAGCAAGCTTTGATTTGTTTAGTGTTTCAAAGCTTACTTTATTTGCTGCTGGGCAACATGATCCTATCTCCTTTGCAGGTTTCAGCTGACACTTCATGTAGGAAGTAGCAAGTGAAGCAATCTCATGTAGATCTGGTAGAAGATACAGAGGTTAGCCTGAGCTTTAGCTCTGCTCAGATTCTTTCCAAGAGCACTCAGAAGCTGCATGGTGTCTCATTCACAAAAAAAAAAGGCAACAGAGGACCTCATAGTCTACATCCCACCCAGCTCTGATGCTCCAAGAGTGAGCTCTGGCTGCTTTGATGTAGCAGGAAGTGGTTAAGGCATATTTCCCCATCCATAACCAGCTGGTTGTCAGACTCAGGAATAGTATCCAGCAGGAAGCAGAAGTCCTTTTTGCCTGCCTGCTTATCCTGCTGGTACACTAGTGATGGCTATACAGCCATTTGTGATGGTTTTTGACAGATGCTGTTGTTTATCAAAACACACAAGTGTGATGATTGTGTTTCTCATGAGGTATATGTGGACTCAGTTGCTGAAATGGCAGATTTTCCACTCTAGAAAGGACATACAGAAAGCAGTCTTTGTTTCAGCTGAAGAAAAAAATATGAAGTATAATAAGTATTATAAGAGCTGATAAATACAATCACTTCCCTTTTGGAAACTTTTGATGACAAAAATGTCTCTCTGTCCCACTATGTGCTGTAATACAATCTTTGAACTGTACTAACTTATTTCTATCATGCCAACATATTTTCCTGTTTTGTGTTTTCCCTTTTAGGCCAAAATTGGGTCTGGAAAGCTCATGGGCCCTAAAGGTGTTTCTGTGGATCGTAATGGACACATCATTGTAGTGGACAATAAAGCATGTTGTGTCTTCATCTTCCAGCCGAATGGGAAAATAGTCACGAGGTTCGGTAGTCGAGGAAATGGTGACAAGCAGTTTGCAGGTACACTTGATGGTAATATGTAAATCCCCTTTTCTTGACTCTTCTGCTCACATTTGCATGATGTTTGAGCATGATCTTTAAGGTCCCTTCCAACCCAAACCATTCTATGATTCTATGTTGAAGACATTATATCCTACTTGTTTTTCCTGTGGGGGAGAGGTTCTACTAAACATACAGCTCCTGTTCACTTCACCATTTGTTTAATTGGTCAGGAAGACTGCAACATCTGTTCTGCAAATGTAGCTGTAACAAGATTGTTTTAACTACCTCTCTATGCCTGGAAGCATTTCAGATCAGTGACCCAAGAAAGACTGATCTTAACTAGCATTTTATAAATGCTTTGTAATGCCTACACTCATCTGTTCATGATAATCAAACCAAACACCGCGCTTTGTATTTCCAATTATTAGATACACATCAGCCAATGCCCTAAGTGGTATCTTCTCATTAGAAAATGAGTGTAATGGGTTAGTGTTAAGATTGAGATCAGGAAGACAGTTATGCAAACGGAAAATGCCAGTTTGGGCAAATTGCCACTTACATCCAACTGCTTGCACATGGTGTCTTTCAATTAGAACATGCAATTAAGCTTAAAAAAACCCCACCAAACCTGATATATTTTGAGTGACTAGCTGTTCTTTCAAAATTTGAAATGAAAATGCAGGTAATTTTGCAGGTGTTGGGTCACTCTGAGTAAGTAGTTATAGATTGGTCTGATGTTCTAACTGGTTCACAGCATAAGAGAGAAATAGCACCAATGGTATAACAGGTTTTATCTTACTTGAGATCTCTTGCAATATCTTATGGCACAAGTGCCATATATACAATTTAAGAGAGCTTTGGCTCTAACACAGCTATGTGTCACCAAGATTTCCTGGCTATGTCCAATTTCTGTTATTTTAAAATCTGTAAGAATACCTCCTGAAAATAAGCATGCAAATAATCTGTAACAGTGCATTTGAGAAACGTATCACCTCTCCTTGGCGGTAGGCTACATAAAACAAGTGAATTGTCATTATTTAAATGTTTTTCGTGTAAAGTTTTTCACCCTTTTTATAGTTTACACTGATGTATTGTAAAAATTGAAACTGAGTTCTGATCTGTTCAATAACTCAAAATAGTACCAAGTAGTTTGATTGAGGTACTTGCCTGTTTTCAAGCAAGCATTTGTTTTTTATTTAAGTTTGCACAAAACCTTCAGTATAGAAAGTAAAGCAAAAAAAATGTACTTTTTTCCCCTGTCAGTGTTCTTCTAAGTAACTTTTGTGTTTATCCTAAAACTTGTTTGCTCAAATTCTTGTAAGAAGTGAGCACACAAAGCACAGAAGATTTCAATTAAGACTTTACATTAACATTTTTGAGGACTATTTTCACTTTATGCCTAAGCACTACATGTTTTGTCTTGTTAGTAAGTATGTGGATATCTACATAATCATCTGTATATGAGAAAGGAAGGAATGAACAATGCTTATTGATAACACTAGCTGACAACTCGTTCAAAAAGAAATTATTTGTGTTTACAAAAAGGCATGCTGAGTTTTTTAAAACATGAAATGAAATTGCTATCAATTTGAAATTTATATTCCCAATTTGACTCTTATTGCTTAGAAGCCAAATATAACATTCTGTCAGGCTGCATAATTTCTTTTACTTAAGCATACTTTTTGATTTAATGGTATTATTATTTTTATTATTTTTTTTCTACCTCTGCATTGCAGGTCCTCATTTTGCAGCTGTAAACAGCAACAATGAAATTATCATTACAGATTTTCATAACCATTCTGTCAAGGTACCGTAAATTAATGGCAAGTTTTTCATTTTATCATGGTACTTTCACGGGAAAATAAAGTATTGTTAAAAAGAAAGAGATCACACTCTGTATGTATGAGGTCTGATACAAGGACTGCACATTCAGAGACCTTTGCACACAGTACATTGCTTAATGGAGATATAATCCATTGCCTTTTGTGCCACTGTAATGTTCTGTAATTCAATTGCTTAAACATAAATTTTAGCTGAGCTAAATAATAACAACTTTTTTATTTTTGTTAGCTCTCTGCCAAACCTGTTACTTACCTTATGTTCTTTCTTATTTTAAGTAAGTCTGGTAATTGCTTTTGCATTCCCCAGTAAAAGCTTCTCGGATTTCTAGCTGAATAAAATTATAACAAAGTAAAGATACCTGACAATCATTAGTTCCATACCTATAAACTTTAAGATTACTGGATCCATTTACAACCCAATACTCTTAACAACTGTGTAACACAGGCCATCAGTTTTCACCCAGTACCTCTGGCCACTAGTCCTTACACCCATGGAAAGCCCTGACTCATGGCCTGTTAAACAGTCATGGTAAGATAAGGTGGTATATTTGTTTGTCCCAGTAATAAATCAAAACAAGGATACATGTTGAGATGTCATGTGGTGGAAAATGGTTATGAAGGAACTACAGGCCATTTCAGAAATTACTCGCCTCTGCGTGTTTGTTTTCAGGCCTTGACATTCCCTTCCAGTCACTTACTGTGACTCTTTTTCCCTCCCTCAACATGCAGCAGCAGCATATGGGCAGCAGAACGCTGTCCTACCCAGGCACTCTGGCGCTGGGCGCTGGTCCCACACACCTGTGAAATCCCTGGGATTTCACCTATGGCTGCCTGCTCCGATTGAACACAAAGATGAGCCCTCAGTCCAGTTCTTCAGGGTTTGTAACTGAAATGATAAATCTTACATATTCAACTGAAATAGGGAATCACTGAGCTGAATCATGTAGCTTTTGAATAGCGACCTTGCTCTGGTATCCTTTTGGAATTAGAGAGGAAGTAGCAATTCATGGTTTGGATTACAACAAAGAAACCAAGAGTGCTGCAGAAGCCCTACAGCAGATTGCTTACGCGGTTTAGCAGCAGGAGGCCTGTGACTCCATAAATTACCCCTCCACCAGCAGGGCTTGCTGTGGTAACAAGAATGCCTGAAGAGAGTTAACAAGAAGAGCAAACTAAAATGAAAAAAAGTGAGTGAAGAGATGTAAGAAGTGTGGCATCTTAGAGGATTTATAATTACTGCATTCCCAATGAGAACAGAGCGTTCCCGTCTGTCTCTGGTGTGACTCAATGGAATAAAAATATTATTTGTTACAATTTGGTACTAACTGGAAAAGATTCTTATTTTTGTAGTGTTCTCAAAATTAGTACAGAGAACTGTTGATGCTCTGGAGAGTAATTTATGATCTGGAGAGTAATTTATGATCTGGGTGATGCTGTTACCTTTTGTTAGATGGTGGGCAAAACAGCAAAGAGTACCTTTCATTTTAAACAATAAATGAATTAATTTAGAAATAAACAAATTTCACTTTTATGGGTCCCAAAGCCTCTTCCTGCCACCAGTGACTTGAATTAAACATCCTCACTCAGCACCATTATCTTCCCTCCCCATTAACCTTAAAAGGGCGTTCCTTCAGGCATCTTCTTCCATCTTCGATGGAAAATCCAACTCAGTGGAGGCTTCTCTCTCCTTTGGTCACTCACCATCCCCACTTTAACCCACGGAGAGAACAATACATCTTTGCCTGGTTTTTTATTAGTTGACTTCTTTCTTTAATCATCTGTAGCACCAACCTGGTGCTTAATTTCATTTCGTCCCAAATGCTTTATCTCTGTTCACTGTGCGTGTTCAAGAATAGGATTATTTCCTTGTATCTCCCACTTTCTTAGCACTTCATTGTGCACTTGGCATTTGTCAGGTCTTTGCACTTGGGCAACCCACAGCGAGTCTCTAAGAACACTGTTGGACCTTGCGACACAGCTGGGCCTGGATCCAAGATGGACCAAAATTCACTGACAGAATAGTCATTGATCGGTTCCATCTTTCTGCTGTCTAAATGTGTTACCCTCACAGGGAATTCAGTTGCTGAAATGTCTGTATGGAGAGCAGCAAGCCATGACTCTCAATGTGTGTTAGATTATGAAAGTCAGACAAGAGTTATGTTTCTGCAGGACTGATTCTCACTGCCCTACCTGCACTCAGCTCTTCTTAATTCAGGATGCACAAGCTGCAGAGGGGTTTCTGGGGCCCTGCACTTCTGTGTCTGAGCTGAATCAGATCTGAAGTGAGAAGGGACTATTGTATGGTGTAATGGAGCTGGCAGGAAAAGACGGCACCTTTTCTCCCATCTTCTCTGTGTGTGTGTAGAGGCGGGGTGTGTTCCTGGGAACTCTTCAAATCCCAGTTTTGTTAACGGATGAACTGGTAGTAGATGATGACTATTATTTGATATGATGCCATATTCAGGTTTTTGTTTTAACCCATACAGGTATTTAACCAGGAGGGAGAATTCATACTGAAGTTTGGATCAAATGGAGAAGGAAACGGACAATTTAATGCACCAACTGGAGTAGCTGTAGATTCTAATGGAAATATTATTGTAGCAGATTGGGGAAACAGCAGAATACAGGTAGAGATTTGTGTATTTCAAAGGTGCATGTTTAGGAAAACTACTGGATTGATAACTGGCCACTGAAGTCTTCATACTTTCCTAGACATAGGATAGCAGTATTAGAAGTGATGCGGTTTCTAACACAGCTTTTTATATGCCTTATTGCTGGTCTGTCCACTTTCAGAAGTGGAGGTGAACTTTCCAGACCGTGGACTTTCAGTGTGACTGCTGGCAATTCTGATGGCCACCATGACCAAGGCTTTTGTCTCCAAGTAGTTTCCCAAAAAGGTATAAGATGACTTAGGAGACTTACAAGAATTGCTGAGATGATAGTAATTTATAATCATGATAACAGAAGGTTGGAGACATGGTGGAAAATATGAAAAAGCAAATGATCTGTATAGACCTTGAGGCAAATGAAGCAGATTTTTATCATTTTTTTTTAAATGTTGAGAAAATATTCTGCTTTTATGTTATGAGAAATGCACTTTTTTTATCTTTCAAGTGCTAATCACAAAGTCATCTTATTTGCTAAAGAATATCTAATAAGTAAGTGTATGTATTGTTTTTACTGAATATAAAAATGAGGGAGCTGCTTATGAACTGTTTTCAGGACACACTGTCAACAGTGTAAACAAATCACTGCTTTTCTCTGTGTGGGAACCTAAGCGTCATGGTAGCCACAACAATAATATTTGTTAGGAAAACATGGTGTTGGTTGAGTTCCTGATCGAGTTTGATTTATTGGAGTTGGCTATTTTTAGAACAATGAAAAGCTGATGTGCTCTTTTTATTATTACTTTATTGCATGTTTAATTTTTGCCAAAGATCCTGGCAGCTTTAGTTCTTTTTAATAAGACAATAACGTTTGTATATAAACTTGTATATTATGAGAATAACAGATCAGATTCTGCCCTTGTTTGTTCTAGTGTGTATCAACTGTTTCAGAAATGAGAAGTGCAATGGTATAATTGGGAGCAGACTTGTGTACAATATTTTTCTTTTTAATTCATAACATTTATTCTGTGCTTTCTCACCCTCAAAGGTTTTTGATGGAAGTGGATCATTTTTATCCTACATTAACACCTCTGCTGACCCACTTTATGGTCCCCAAGGTCTGGCCCTTACTTCAGACGGCCATGTTGTAGTTGCAGACTCTGGAAATCACTGCTTCAAGGTCTATCGATACTTACAGTAGCAATGAACTCTGGAGCTGGATCATTGTCCACCCTTAGGAAAAGACTGGTCCTAGAGATCCAATGCAGGATGTCTCCTACTTTGAGTTAATTTTTAATAATGAAGGAGTCTCTTATGGACTTCTTGTGTTAATTTCCAAACTTATCTTGTTTACATAGGACTTGCACCTCTTATGTTTCTCACTGAACTTTTTGTTGTAAAGGTTAATACACAAAATCCTCTTTAACTGAATTCATAAAGACAATGTGATATTAAATGCAAACTGCAACTTATGGAACTGGAATTAACTAATTAGGCAAAGTGAGAAAAATTTGGGAAAAGTAATTTTGAAAAAAAGCTTTTGGAAGACTGCGAAGGGCAGCTCCTGCTCAGAGCTTCCAAATTTGAAGAAGTATCATTGTTATGCATTATCTAACCCAGAGGTAATCCTGGGAGTCTTCTAGATCTCATTATCATGGTAGGTATTACACTTTTAACATTCTTCAGTCTTACTATCTATAACAAGTAGGTCCTTTTAGTATAAGGTTAAGTCTCACAAAATCCGTCTAGCTCTAACTGTCAGACCTAACACAGCTCAACGTTTAGCACTATGAGAATCAATGCAAATTCCCTACTCATGTGGGATTCATGAAGGATTGTTTCATGTGCTTGTTTTTCACTCTTCCTCTTGCTCAATGCGCTGGAAGGACTTTGCAGAGACCTGACATTTCTAAAGCTCTGGAAAAACTTAACTGTAGTGATACATTAGTGAGAGCTGAATTTCTATATAATGACAGACCTTTTGACACCAAACTAGTTCATTAGGATCAGGGTTGTTACTATGTCAACTCAATTAACCTCATGTGTGCCACTCTTTCGTATGTGTTCATTGCCATGTTTCCTTAAGGCAACTCATTGTATTAACCAATAAAAGAAAATGCAGCATCACACAGGACAGAAAGCCAGAGAGGTACCCCTATGGAGGACCTACATTATACAACCAAAGGAACTGTGGTAAACAGAGGTTGTATAGGAAAGCCAAGGGTTACCAAAGCTATTTGTTTTTACAAGAGAAAAAATACATTACAAATAAGAATGAATTTGAACCAACTCCTGAAGTCCTTCATCAAAGGGAATTTTGTTAGAGGACAAAATAAGGACTGTGAGATTTGTTTGTATGTATGTTTGTATGACTGATTGACACAAAAATAAAAAAAATAATAAATGTATGTTATTTCAGCAAACTGGAACGTATGTATGGCATTTGACAATGGCAGTACTCTGAAAAATGTCCCTCCTTCTTCCTGCTGGATCTCTACTGTGTTCTTTGTTGAAGTATTAATTTAATTGGAAATGCTCACAATCATGACTTGGTTCTGGTTTTAATGGGGTTTTTTTTAAGTGTTAACTTGTCCTTTTTAAAGTAGCATTGGCTTTATTCTCATTTCTAAATCCAATGGTCAAAGGATGAATTGCTACCGTAGCCTAATATAGATAGAGTGGTGCTCACTCCTAAACCTTGTTGGCAGAGCTGGTGAGCTTGCTGCCAATGCCTACAATAGCCTGGGGAGTACTGTCTTTCTTTTCTCATTTTTAGGGCCTTGAAATCAAAAGGGCACTGAGTCAGGAACAGGAGAGTATTTTAAGAATGTTTGCAAAATTGAAAGAAATCTTTGTTAAATTACTTGTTATAACTATTTATCTTATTTCTAGAAGGTTAAGATTGTTGTTTCAATGAATTTGAGAAAAACTAATGGGTTTTTTTGTAAAGGTGCATTTGACTTGTAAAAATGCAGACCCCAAAATTCTTAAATGTGGATTTTGTCTGTTTTTTAATTACTGTTTCTTAAAGATGTTCCCTCTTCTTTGTTTATTTTTTGCACATAGAGCCAATTTTCAAATTCTTGTGCAAAGAGAAGTTTTCTTATTTCATTGGAATAAATGTTTTGTGTACACATCTTCAGGTTTGGACTATATAATGCACCTAAGAAACTGCTGGTAACATTTTTGAGGTGATGAAAATCAAGTTTGTTATTACCAAGAGAACAAAATATCCTCTGCTTGAACTGAGTTTGTCCTAAAATTCTGAAGATGGTATCTCAGTCATTACACAATAAACGGTCCTATCAAAATTTAGCAGAGTTGTAGATCAAACTTTCTGATGATCAAGTCATTTTCTTCTAAGTGTCCTTACAAGCAACCTTCTGGCAAACAAACAATTTCTGACATTGGAATGCCCTTAAATGGCTAATTTAACAATTAAGAAAAGGTACACAGCATTTCAACTGTATTTATTGACAAATAAAAGAGGTTGCACAGGTACTTTGAGATAAAAAACAGAAAATGAGAAATGGCTCGTGCTGTCAGTTATGGATACTATTAATCAAATCTAGTTCCAAATTAGAATTTTTGTAATAATATTTTACTAAACATGCAGGTTTCCACTCAGGAAACATTGCCAAATACTCTGTTGCCAGGAATTCTGAGGACCACAGAAATCAGACCCTAACCTATACATCAAAACATACGTAAAACTGTACTATTCCATGTATACACTTTTCTTCAGAAGATTTTCAGTCCCTTTGACTCAATATTGTTTACCAGGACTTTATATAACCTACGTCAACCCAGTGCATCCTGAAGAAATATGGAATTCTACATACAACCCCTTTACAACTGATCTAACAGATACTAGGGGTGATGTGGATTTTTTTCCTTAAGATTGGGTAGTCTTCTGCATTTTCAGACACTATTGAAGTTTCAGGCATTATCACCAGAGCAGCACTTACTGCACCTGAATAGTGTCACTAATTTGGAGTTCCTTCTGATAGCAAATGCTGCCAGCTACAATTCAAATTCAGTAGCATAAGGCATTCCCGTCCAGGGTCTGACCTTATCTGCCTGGCACCAGTAAACTGAGAAACACATTGCTTTTACGGTGTGCTTCTGAGGCCAACTTAGCTAAAATGCTTGGCTTACAAACTTCACAAAGAACAACTAAAGCAGAAATTGTGTTCTTAAAAGCTGGCAATTCTTTCCTCCTCCAATTAAGTGAACGTCAAAATTGCACTACTTGATTTGCTGAGTTGATAGCATTTATTAAAAGCATTCTGCTGCCAGATTTCAGGTATAACCAAATGTTCCCTTGACTTCCCTGGAATGCTAATTGACACAGCGTGAATGCTGATGGTATGTGCTTCATTTAACTAATCTTAAATTCAAAAGTAATGTCAAAGGTTATCGGATCTGTGTAATTTGGAGCATTTTAGGACAAACTAGCCAACTGTATATTCATTGTTTTGCAAATAGAATAAAATTATCTGTTCAGATAAATCCAATATAAACAGTAGGGGATTTTTACACAGGCTAAACCAGCAGCAATGTAGCTGAAAAAAGAAAATGGTTTAGGCAAGCATTTGCCTAATGTAGGTGGAGAGTTATTTATTAGTAAATGCTCTTTTGTTCTGTGAAAGCTAGAGGGCTTTCAATTTTATGTCAGTATTTTTTATAACCGAGGATCTAGTCTTGCCATAATGAGAACTACAAGTGCCCAATATGTTGTGTTTGCTATAAAGAAGTTACTTCTGGTTGTGGGTGACAGTTAGTTATGAAATCATGATGTACATTGAAAACTTTCTTCAAGAATTGTAAGCAGTGATTGTTTTGGCCTGTTTGTAGAGAGCATGTGAAAGGTATTTGTGCTACGGAGTAGGAAGATTTCTAACAGGTTGTGTTATTTCAGATGAATGTACAGCACTTCAGTTGATGTTTGTGAGCAACACAGCCTTAACCCTGACACTTTTGCTTTGGCTTTATGACATGGGAATGTTCCCTAAGCTGCATAGTCTATGGCAGTGCCCCTGTTAGAAATCTCTACCAGTTGATACGCTGCAGCTTTCCAGTTCTAGGAGTGAGTCTGTCTTTTTTCTTGATTTTTTAAAAAAGGTTTTGTACATTCCATCTTTGTAAGTCAATCTCATATGTTTTGTGTACATGTAAGCCTTGCAGTCTCTTGACACTCATAAGGAAATAGTCTTCCTTGGGTTTGTTTTGTTTTGCGTTTTGGTTTTTGTTGTTGTTGTTTTTGTTTTTTTATTTCAGTCCCTGTGAGGCTAAATACAAACGTTGTCTCCTTAAGGTCAAGGATGAAAGATGCGCATCAAAGTGTTTGTGTGTATGTGTGTGTAGTTTTAGCTTCCTGTGTGCCACGGTATTCTTGATGCTTTAGCCAATGATTTAAAAAAAATTACTCTGTCTTGGAAATGTAGGAAAACCAGAGTCAAATGTGTATCTTTACCACACACAAAACTTTCAAATAATAAAAATAAAGCTTGTTTCCTCTGTTATTTTCATGGTTGAGGATTTATTTTTTCGTATGTCTTGTACTCACTATCCCTAAAAATAGCCCCTAATTCAGGAAGATGAAGGTATTTTTTTCCAACAGGAAACCCTGACACCACAGGCCACAAGTCAAGAACACTGTGATTGTTTCAAGGGTGTTTAGCTTTTATGTAGGCAGAAAGGAAAAGAGGGTCTTGGGTCCTTCTTGGGAAGAAGGTGGGGAATTGGAGCTTCATTGTCTTCTCCCTTCCTTCTTCAGTTCAGTCATCAGAATTAACATTTTCATGGGTGGCAGTAAGGTAATCAGTAGTAAGCTTTTACATTTGTATCATGGGAGCACACAATACCTTTCAGCTGGGCTGTGCTACAACTTTTCAAGGGTCTGCTGCAGAAAACCAAATTTAAATTCTTGTAGAAGAACAGACAATTTGCCTTAGGAGTTCAGTGTGACTCCTTTCCTCTAAAAACAATTTTTTCAGCTCATTTTATTAGTTTTGGTTATTTGTTGTTGGGGTTTTTTTGGTTTTGTTTTTGTTTGTTTGTTTTTGTTTTTATAGTAAATATCTCTTGGTCACTGGTGAACTCTCCAAACCTGAATCCTTTGAGAACTCAGTGTGATTGGGAACTCGCTCACCAAGTAAGAGAGAACTTCAGATGAATCATTTGGTTTGGAAACAATCGCACTGGAGGGGACTAGGGAGGTCAGACTGGTGATGTGTGTTTGCTTTGTGGCAGGACACTCAGAAATGCGAGAGCCGAAATATAGAGCAGCCACCCTTTCCAATGGATCTTTGCCCCAAAGCCTCTAAAGGAATCAAAAGGCTTTATTTGTCTGCCCGCTAAAAAAAACTCACAGCCTGAAGCAGAGCAGTGTTGGTTTGACATTCAGAGTTGCAGAGCACCCATTACTTCCCATGCACAGAGACCATGAAGAAGGGATGAAATGGCACAGGATATCCTGGAAGCTGCCAAAAGACAGGTTGAGTAGGTAAGACTCCTGTTGCATTCCCAATCTTTTCTTACTGATGGGCTAGAAATTTTTATGTCCCTTGGGTTACTACAGCAGAGGCTCTTCACCACTGAGCAAAATCATACAGACAGGCAGGCAGGATGATGAGGCTGGGGAACGCTGACCTTTACCAGGAAAATTCTCCAGTAAATGGCCAACTTCCTCTTTGGCCTTCCCGTGGTAGTTCTTTGAATACTGACCCAAATGCTGCAGCAGGATCTTTTGTAAGTTCTGTAAACAGGAATACAGAACACAGTCTCACCAGTGAGAAACTATGTTAGGGAGAGTAAGGCCAAAATAGAATCATAGAATCGTTTTGGTTGGAAGAGACCTTTAAGATCATGAAGTCCAACTGTTAACCTAGCACTGTCAAGTCCACCACTAAACCATGTCCCTGAGCACCACATCTACATGTTTTTAAAATACTTTCAGGAATGGTGACTCAAAAATAGCAAAGGGTTCACGTATTTTGGGCACCCGTCTTAAGCTAACCAGGATCTCTCTCTTTTCAGAGTGCTAACCACTCACATATCATTCAGTATTCAAAAGTGTTTCATTTTTCCTTAGGCTGAACTTCTCTCTCACATCCAGCTGTGCTGCTCTGCAGTCAACCATCCCCATAGTTTTGCTGACAGTTCATGTGAATGCTCCCTAATTTGCACCAGACAAAACTATCTCAGTGAACTGCAATAGTCAATGTAATTTCTGCGGACAGATGTTCTCCCCAGGCCTCAGCTGTACTGGTAGAAGAGAGACTCCCCACTTGCTGCTCATTGCTACCTCCAGTTGAAGGCCACTGACCCCCAGATCTGTTGGCTGAGCTTGTTCTTTTAGTGAAATGTCTAGGTACCAAAACCCTAGCATTTAAGTTACTCACTGCAGTGAGTTGGTAAGTGCTTACTTCAGCAGCTCTGCTAGTAAAGCTATGGAAGCAGTAAGTTTTGGAGGAGGACCAGCAAGCATTTCTCACTGGTTTGGATGTTTGTAGGGAGAACATCTGCTTACAGTCCAAACACTCGCCCAAGGATGAAATGAGGCAGCAGATGCAGCAGAGACTGGCCTGTGTTCCAGCCATAACGATTCTGTGTGGGCTACTCACGGATCCAATTGCTTCCTGATACCCAGCCACATCCCACTGCAGCCTGCTTGGACCTCAGAGGAGTCGGTATCGTCTCCCACGGGGTGAGCACATCCAAGACCACCCCTTTGTTCTCCATCCTCAAGCTCTACTGAAGCACTTTTTTGCTGTCAGCCATACAGATGTTGTGGAAGGTAGCCGTAGGACTCAGAAGGTTTGCTATTACTTTTCTGGAAATAAACTGTTCTGCTATTCAACTTGAATTCTTCCTTTCTGCTGAAAAATAGCTCGTGTAATTAGACTGTGCTATGGTGCATATATATGGACGGAATAAAATGAAAGTAGGACAATTTTCATTCTCCTACTTTCTAACCTTCCTGCCTGCTATTGCCACTTTAATGTCCTTTCAAAACAAAATTTATGAATGTAATTCAATTACAGATTTGTAAGAGCAAAATGAAGGAGGGTACAAATTTAATCTCATCTAAGCATATCTTAACACTGACAAAACTGTATTTTTTCTACCTCACCAACAGTGAGAAACTGGTTTGGCTGGTACTTAAAAATGTCAGACAGACACCTAGCATAGAAAATTTCAGCCCAAACTGTTAAAGCTTAAGAAAATCACAGGGAAATGAGAATCTTCTAATAGAAAGGCACAGTCAGGATACCCCTTCCACAGTAGTTCCATTGATTGTTTCAGTTTTGTATTGATAGTATACGAATAGCAGTTTTGTGAAATAACACATTTAGACATTTTGAAGCCTATTAAAAATGTCAGACCTTTATGTATTTTAGAAGTTGTTCATTCCACTTTACCCAGTAATGGAAAACTACCCCCACATGACAAAGCATGAGATACTCCTGTGTATTCTCCCTCTGCTTGTGACCACTTCTACCTTGTGGTCTTTCCAACTAGTTCTGTGCTGATGCTGCAAAATTTGGGAGGCATTAACAAACCTCTTATTACAGAGGAAATGGGGGCTAGTGATTTGGCCATGAAAGGGCTCCAGGTCTGCCAGGGCACTTGGGCCAGCTGAGCCTGCTGTCCCCAGGGGGCACGGGCAGAGAAAACCTGCTGAGCTTTCTGCCCCACCATTGCCCGAGAGCGTGACCCAACATTTTGGAGGTGGCTGTGCCAGGCTGGCTTGGTTGCTGTGATCACATTCAGCTGCTGAAACCAGGAACGCTTTCTAGCTGTGGCTCCAGGTGTGTGCTCTGGCCACGTGCTGGCTCCATCCGGGGTGAGATCTGGGTGTTTGCTGCCAGTGTACTTCAGGTGTGACAGGGAGGGGCATTGCTGTCTCCCAAGCATGCTGAACAGAAGACGTGAGGTCGGTGCCCCAAGCCCGCTTCAGAGCGAGCGGCCCTCTCAAACCCCATCCTCCCTCTCCTCTTCCTCTTCTCCCAGCAGCATGTTCAGCTCTGATGCCCACTCTGCTGCTCACGTGTTGCTTGGAGAAAATCCACACCCCAACAGGTGCTTTGCAGACATAGCAATGCTCGGCAGCGTTAAAAACAGGAGTGGTGCTCAGTTTTATTTCAGGCTCCTGTGAAGAAGCAGGAAGGGGTCCATGTCCTGGGGGAGAAGAGGTCACGGTGGCGGGAGGGAAACAACTGTCACAGGGAGCGTGGGGACATACTTCACTTGGAGGGCTGGCTGGAGGACAGGAAAAGCAGGGGATGGAATACCAGCCCTCACAACAGATGAGGAGGCACGCCAACAGATTTCACTGCAGGTTGGCGAGTTGAAAATATGATGCACAAGGAAGCATGAAATAAGCAGCTTTGTGCTTTGTATGAGTATCAAGCTTGTATTAATAACATCCTTTCTAACTTGCATTTCATTTTTAGTAATATGCTGCTGCGCACAAAGAGGAACAGGATCACAGCTAGGTCTGCATGGAAGAGAACCTCAGGTTTCAGAAAAGGGGGCACCTCGCAAAGGCGATGGAAAGTCTTCGTGGGGACTGCCTGAACAGTTTGGCTTGCATGTTTTCATTTGCTTGAATTTAAACTCTAGAATTTGCACTGCAGATATGAACCCACTGCTATTAAACTGCAATTTCCCAGAACTGCTGTAGCTGAAGTTACAGCACAAATAATTATTACAGCAGACTAAGTAATTAAAGAACAGTCACTGCAATGAACAACTGTTTCAAGCAACATGAGATGCTCTCAGGTCCTTTGCTTCCATGGGTGGAAGGGGTTTTATTTCTCCACCTCCTGTGCCCCTGTCATGGGCTAGTTGTCCAGCACACCTCACTGCAGACCGCCCTGAGCGTGTCCGGGTCTCACCTTTGCTGGCCTTGGGGACACCTTGGGCACCCATGGGGCAGGGCGTAGTGACCCTCAGGTGTGCAGCACAGGTCCCACCGACCGCCACACCACAGGCGGGGATGCAGAAACCAGTGCTTTCCCCCCGAGGATCAGAGCCGGTGGGGGTGGGTAAATATTTTTAAATCTTTTTGTTAAATTTTTATTTATTTAAATAATACAGCAAATATGCACCAGTACAGGCTGGGGGCTGACCTGCTGGAGAGCAGTGTAGGAGAAAGGGACCTGGGGGTCCTGGTGGACAGGAGGATGACCATGAGCCAGCAATGTGCCCTTGTGGCCAAGAAGGCCAATGGCATCCTGGGGTGCATTAGAAAGGGGGTGGTTAGTAGGTCAAGAGAGGTTCTCCTCCCCCTCTATTCTGCCTTGGTGAGGCCACATCTGGAGTATTGTGTCCAGTTCTGGGCCCCACAGTTCAAGAAGGACAGGGAACTGCTTGAGAGAGTCCAGCACAGAGCCACAAAGATGATGAAGGGAGTGGAACATCTCCCTTATGAGGAAAGGCTGAGGGAGCTGGGTCTCTTTAGCTTGGAGAAAAGGAGACTGAGGGGTGACCTCATCCATGGTTACAAATATGTAAAGGGTGAGGGGCAGGACGATGGAGCCAAGCTTTTTACAGTGCTGACCAATGATAGGACAAGGGGCAATGGTTGCAAACTGGAGCATAGGAGGTTCCATGCGAATATCAGGAGAACCTTTTTCACTGTGAGAGTGACGGAGCACTGGACCAGGCTGCCCAGAGAGGCTGTGGAGTCTCCTTGGCTGGAGACATTCAAACCCCGCCTGGATGCGTTCCTGTGTGATGGACTCTAGGCGACCCTGCTCTGGCAGGGGGGGTGGACTGGATGAGCTTTCGAGGTCCCTTCCAACCCCTAGGATTCTGTGATTCTGTGAAAATACAGCAGCGACACCTGTCAATAAAACTGCGCTTTGTACACAAGATGTGAAACGGCTCCGCATGGAGGAACGCGTGAGGACAAGACGAGAACTGCCGAGGCGCCCTCCCCCCCCGGAACCGGCACCACAGGGAACCACCGGCACCCGGGGGCAGGGGCCGAGCCCCGAGCGCAGCCGTGCGCGGTTAAAAACAGAACAAAAAGCCCTACAGGGACACCGCCAGGCCCGGCAGGGAGGCGGCAGCCCGCGCCCCGAACGGCGAGGCCGCTGTGTGGCACCGCAGCGATCCGCGCCTCGGCTGCTGCACACGAGGCGCCGCGCCCACAGCACCGCTCCCTGCAGCGCTGCTTCTCCCCAGTGCCAGGCTATGTCGCAATGCGGCTGGGTCCGCGCCCACCGCGATACTCGCCCCGCCTGCCCGGCGGTTCGGCTCGGCTACGGCTCGGCGCAGCCCGCTGAGGGGGGGTGGGACCGCGCCGCGGGGGCGGGCGGGGCCGGCGGTGCTGTGAAGTGCGCAGGCGGCGTCCCG